>JABFPB010001840.1:0-22978 GCA_022817645.1 Ceratoteleas bidentatus
AGACACTCAAAACGTTCATTTTTTATACAGGTAAGACAAAAAATATCGTTCGCACCTCGGACGAAAAAACCTATTTCTGCCCGCTGCACTGATGAGGCATGCAATAAGGCACTTTGCGCCCGCAACCGAGGCCGAAAAAGGTCATTTTTCGTGCAAGTTGGACACAAAAAAATTTCCCAATACTTTTTTTTCAAAAAAATTCCGATTTCCTCATTTTTCCCCCTGAGCCTCCACCGGGGCTTAACCCGTGGACCCCCACTGAGGGCTTAGCGTGAGTGCCCAGTTTTTGCGCACTTGTTACATAAAGCACGGTATGAAGCACGGCGGAACTCTGATTATTGACTGGGGTGAACTTGGCTACCCTGGTCAATAATCATACGAGTTCCGCCCTTGCAGCATAATGCACTATTCTTCCTCGCTATATCAAACTCAACATCCTCTCCACACACTATTCCAAAACCCCACCCAACTAAATAAACCCCCGCATCTTCGACTAAACCAAGCAATTACCTTTAAAAATCCTCCCATCCCATTGTCCCCAATCTTCCCCTTCTTCTCCCCGCGAAAAATCATCTCGCCCGATCCTTGTTATCAATGTTTTAAAACCCAAAGATTAGCCAGCCGTAACCCGGTGCTCTCATAACGCGCGACATAAACCCGGACGGCGTGTAATTTGAACGCAAGGAATACCGCTAAGTAAAAGCGCGTGTCTGATAGCCCGCGCCTGAGTGGCGATAAAACTATATAAAATGAGTAAAGATAAAAGCACAATAGAACGTCCCCCGGCTGCGCCGCGATATTACGCATAACGCCGGGCAGAAGTCTTATTTATGGACGCCGCCGGACCGGCGCTCAAACGCCCCAATATTTCAGCTCATCGGCGAAATAGGCGTCCGGTCTTTGTTACCCTCGGCGAACTGGATGCTTTGCATACGCGGGCACGGCTGCGTTCATAAAAATGCGTCGCGCATGAAACGTCGCGCTCGTAAACCGGGCGCCCGTTTTCGGCAAAAAATTCCGCGGATCCGTGAAAAGTCTGTGCGTTCCGGGAACGGGCTTTTCGGCCGATTGTCGGGTTCACGCTCGAAGAGAAACGCAGGAAGTCGAACGGAACGAGCCCACCCGCGGTACGCCTAAGCGCCGCGCGGCATTGTGCGAACACGTAACGCCGATCGCTTTTATTTATTGCGCGCAGACTTTTCGTGATTTTGTCAGCGCGGGCTTTCTTGCGCGTTATTGTTGCTACTTCGCCGCGGCGTTTTTTCACGTCTCTTTCTTCGTTTTTTCACGATCGTACACCGGCCAACTGTCGCGCTGAAAAGTCCCACATGCCGGGACAAATAAACCCGGGCGCACGCCGCCGAGCGTATTTGTTTCGAAAAGCCTTTGGGGGACAATGAATGCGACCCGTGGATGTGGATCAAACGCCGGGGATACTTCGCCCTTTGTACGCAGGTTGTGATGTCGACTTTCTGACGGCGCGCTATTGTTTCAGGACGATTTTTGTTAATCATTTTGCGGCGTTCGAAAGTTGGAGGATAATGGTCGGAAGATGGACGATACCCTTTTTTGACACTCAGCATTGTCCGTTTAGATAAATCGGATCTCTTTTTTTTCTTTTTTTTTAAGGAATTATTTTCGTATGCTTAAATGTAGGACGAATACTTCCGAGGGACTTTTCCATATATCTGGTAGAAGAAGTTTAGAAATAAATGGATTATTGCAAAATGGCAATCGAAAAATTAGCCCATGTATTTTTAACGTTTGCTCGTCGGGTAAGTTGAAAAAAGTCGAATTAATTACGGCGGAGTTAATATCTTCTTGACATCTGCATTTCATCCAGAGCTTGAAAATTGCATTTCCTTTTCCATTGTGCAAAATTCGAAACATAAATTCTACAATGCTCCTTAAATAAGCAACCGAAGCAAGCGAAAAACGGCGCGACACAGTTGCCGATAATCAATAACCGAAAAAGACGTGACGTTTTCGTGCATTTTTCGTCGTCGTAACAGCGCTCCTGAAACAAAAAGGTGATCGACCTTGGAATGCAAAAATGGCATCGGAAATCCTAACCCGTAACCCCTAACCTACGTACGTAGCCATGAACTCGCTTGTGTGTGCATTCGCGCGCGCTCGCCTTATTGTTTCGCATTGTATTATACTTTGGAGTTACCTTTTCCGTAAGACGACTTCCGTCGGTTGCGGGGTCAGCCGACAGGAAATCGCCAGCCAAATGTTTCCCAGTGATTGTCCTTATGCTAATGGATCGCCGGTGTCGATTCGCGAGCTTCGAATGTCGAACGGAAAATTTACATCGATCATTCGCGTCAGCGAAATGGCAAGCTTTCCCCTTAATTCACGGGTCAGGATATTTTATTTACAATACCTAATTGGGATGAAATACTATGAGGTGTGGTTTTCAGAAAACCCGTCTTGATTGGTCGGTTGAAGGTGCAGTAATTTTAAACTAAATAGCTGAATATTATCAAAACTAAATTCTATAACTTAAAAGTTTATAAAGCTGCAGAAAACGAATATTGATTAACTAAATATGCTACAGAAGCTACTGTAGCTCGAAACGTTTTCAGATTGACAATAGGTAACTTTCCAATATTTGTCGTATCCGGGTCGTTGCTCAGCGTAGACGTCAAAATTACTCTGCATAAAAGATGCTTAATGCCGCCCGACTCCACGTCAATATTCATTACCACTCATTCGCCTCCGAAACCAATTTATAACAAAGCCACATTAACTTAGTTTGGCAAACCTTAAACGAAACTGCACATCATTCAATTCAGAAACACAGAATTAAGAAGCAGAATCCCCTTAATCCGAATGCCTCGACAGTTTCTAATCAGCCAATCATCCCCGTCGCCGTGGCAGCATCCCCGTACTTTAAAGTTGGATCGCCCGGAACGTTCCTGCGCCCGAAGACGCGAGCATCTTTCGGCCAAAATCAATGACAGGATAGACGAGTCGGGACAGAACTGAAGAAGAAAGAAAGTGTGCGTGGAAGACGGGAAGAGTATTGATCCCACCCTTCGTAATGGCAACCCCCAGCTGGCCTAAACCCACCCACCCAAGCCTCCTCCGCCGCCTGCCGGTTGTTGTGCGCTGCATACCAATTTTCTTGATTTTTTTCTCCGCCGCTTCCCTGCCGGTCTCGTTCGACTTCCTGCCTATCCTTATACACCGCACTGCATCCTGTTACTGGTCGAGAGTAAAGTCGACGCAAACTCGCAAACCGGGGAAACCTGATAGCAAGATATCGTTAGAAAGCAGTGTCATTGCGATGCCCAGGCGCTTTTTGTTGCTCGCCGCGAACAACTCGGCAATATTATTAGATATGAGGCGGGAACGTGGATTCGACATCGACTTTCTCGGTGACATATGTTCGTCCCCGGACAAATGGCCCCGAGGAATTCTTGGGCAAGGGTTCGATCCCCGTGCCGCGCCAATTAACTGACGTGTTTATCACGGGAAATTGCCTCGGCGACGACACGGCCATGACGGGGCCAATGAATCAACCGCTCGTTTTCCTTTTTCCCCCGATCCCTCTTTCTTTCCCGGCATTATCACTCCGGCCAATAAACGCCCTGTAACAATGCAGCGGCGCAGATAACGCGAAACAGTTGGTCGCAAAAATGTGCGGCAAGATGTCGAGAAGGAGGGGAGGGGGATAAAAGACTCGCCGATTAAGGGCAAGGAGATATGGGGCCTCGCTTATCGCGTTGACCAACTAACGCGTTTCCTAATTAGCCGATTAACAATTAAGCCCGAGTGGATTTCTCGTGTCTCGTCCGGGCGAGGAGAAAAAAGCGCGGGGCTCCAATTAGCCGGTCGAAAAGTCGCGAGTGTGCTGAAACATTAGAGCTGCCGGTACAATGGGAAAGCAAGAAAAAGTGAACCCGATTCGGAGAGAGCGGGTGCCGGCGGATCTCAAGCCCAAGATAAACTTGGTCTCGTCTGGAATCTTCTATTAGCAATTACACTTGTAATTGTTTCCTGCAATATGCATGGAAATAGTGGAATTATTTAAAAACCACCCGAGAGCCCGTTGAACGGATTCGCGCGTGCTCTCGCCTCGCCGGATTCTTTCGCAGGACCCCCGGACGCATTTTTCGCGTCCTTCTCCTTCGCGCCCGATGTTTATTTCGTTTCCGTCTTGCTCAGGCAATAAGCTCCGGCGTTGTTAATGGTTAATGGACTGGAAACGGTTTATCCGTTCGGAGATTCGGAGGAACGAGTTTTGCCGATGAATATTCACCTGAGGTGGCGTCCTAATGTGTGACTTTCAGGGCTTAGGAGACTTTTGTGCTCGGACGTGGAAGAAACGAGGAATGTCTCGCGGTACGACTGTGTTCAGATTGAGCGAACGGGGGATTTCGGGGATCAAGTTGGACCGCGGACCATTTTAGGGACGGGATTGTGCCTTTGGAGGCTAGTCCGGGACTGACTTGTTTGATTGAATGTCGGTTATCGCAATGCGTGATTTAGCTTTTATTTGAGTGAAGAGTGGGAGAGTGTCTGTGAAAACGTAAGCCTTCGAGTTAGATGCGTATCTTTTTGTAGGATTACCGAAATGGCTTATTCAGAGGTAATAGAGGAATTTTTCGTGATGAATGGTTTGACTTTGAAGACGTTGAGAAGCGGCTACCTTTTAAACTAGAGATTTGAGTCAAGTTTGAGAATAATTCTATGCGGTTCGAATTTTTTGTTTAATGTTTTGGTCAATTGTAAAACCGATCGACTTTCAGAACACAGGTCGATAATAAAAAATGTTTTCTATTATTTCCCTGTGTTCTGAAGGTCAATAATAGAACATTAGAAGAAAAGCTAAAAATATTGTGTTCATGTTTCTGATTTGACACAAGTCAGATGACCTGGCTAGAATTGCTGCAATCTAAAAAAACATTAATATGTCTGACTGTTTTCGAAACATTCGACATAACCGTCAATGCACTGATCTCTAATCTTTTGCATATAGCAGACCTTCCATTTCCGCATCTACTCCAAACCTCTTTCCAACTCCCGAACTAACCTTCGAAGCCCAATTAAGTTCCTTTTTCTCCAAAACAATACATTCAGACGCAAACGCTCGTACATAATTCGCGGTCCAATTACCCGCGATACGTGTTTCCGTATCGTGCGTACTTTTACCGAAAGATAACGTAAATGAAATAATCAATACCCAGCATCTCCGTGAGACATTCGTTTGTTTTTCTCAAGGCTCCCCTACCCGTCCCAGCATCCGATAACCTATAGGACAACAACACAGGCGTAACATTAATATCACTTTTCCCGCTGAAACAAAACCCCGCGAACTGGTATAAATAATATCGTCGCGAAACAATAGTATAAGTACGCGACGGAGCAATGAACCGCAGCCAGTGAAAATGGGGTATCCGCGTGTAAAAGGGATGCGAAATGGAGAAAAAATGCGGACGGGAGATCTCTCGTCTGGAGCTCTGCGTAGCGCGGTGGCCGGTGCATTATCATAACCACATTCTCGAAACGGAGCGCGGATCCCTGGATGGTACCCGGACACCCCAACCCTTTTGTGCTTGTATGCGAACACGTTCGTGCGCTACTCCCGCTACGTATTTGCGTCCGTGCCGGCTATTTTATGCTTCTGCCCGGCCCTCGCGCTCCTTTTGTTTCTATATCTTGTCGTTATTATCTATCTCTGTGCCTTACAAGAACGCTCGTTTTGTTTCGTTCGAATCTCGGCGTGCACGCGGACCAACGCTATCATAGTTGTGTATGCGAAAAAGAAGTTCCCTCGAAATTCCAAGCGCCGCGCCAATTCGTTATGCGATTCGCATGGCCGATTCGGAAATGATTCGACGCTCAACCCCTTCGCGCGGGTTCATCGAGTCTTCGAGTCGCGGCGTTATCTTCGGACCGATCAACAGCCGATTCTAAAATTTGCTCAGACTCTTCCTCCGGTCCCTCAGCTTCTAATCCGGCTAATTACGCGCAGAGTCCTGGAATTATGCTTCCGCATTCAAGTAATTCGCAATCCGAATTCAAGAAAAGTCGAAGAACTGCGGGATGAAAGATCTTGGATCGGGAGTTCCCGTTTGGAAGCAAATGTGGTATGAATGGTTTTGGGCGAGGAATGTCATCGATCGATGATTGCTTAGTCGGAATCCCGTATAGGTAACCAATCAAATTACCCGGTAACAACCCTGATCGGCCGCCGAGTCAACATTTCAATTATGCCGCAACGAAAAGTGGACACTCTAAGCAAATTGTCCGAAGGCACCGGTGAAGAGGGATATCCCAGGGATATCCCTCTTCAGGGGCGCGGACGTGTACGTGCAAGGCTTTGCTTGTTCCCGAGGAAGCGCGGCCGTGGGCGGGAATTTGCTTTCTCGCGGTTGCGCTTCCATTGCTGTAGGTACAGCATGCACGCGTGCACGCCTGGAATTTGTATGTGTAAAGATGAGCCGGGGATCTGGAAGCAGCTGCGCCGATGCGCTCGGGCCGGGATCGTGATGTCGCGCGCGCACGTTTTGCACTTAAATGAAGTAGCGCCGAACAATGCGAAATGTTTAAATGGATGACAAATATTTTTGAACCCGCCGCCGCGGGATAACGTATGGATTTTCCGTCGAAACTGTAGCGAAGCGCGAAAAAGAACGACGGATGAAAGTTCTCGTCTCGGAGAGGTATTGTTAGTTTGGAGATTTCTGTTCAGAGACGGAGAGAAGGTGGGGATGATTTTTAAATGAGTGCACAATGTTAAAAATTAGGTGTTAAAAAAGTGTTGAAGTGATATTCACACTGAAGAACGTGTGAAATCCCTTGATGTTTCTAATAATTGAAATTTCTTGGTTGTTAATTTTTTTTCATTTGACATAAACCATCACAGTTTAGGGGGTACACAAGGGTTTTAGTTTCGGAGTTTATGGAAGATGTGTCTGCACTCTTAAAAAGATCCGGTTAGACCAACCTAAATTCGGCTATCACAGATGGAAAATCTTGTCAATATGCCATGAAGATTTCTGTTTCTACAAGAAAGAAAATCTACTTCCATCGATTCCTCCTGTCACAGGAGGAATTCATGGCGCTACGCGCTGATTCAGTTATCAACAGAAATGATCACGAACGATTGCGCTAACACAAGAAATGACAGCAAGTTATTGAGGTTAGGAACGACAGACGCACACGCGCGACTGCGCGCCACCTACCAGCATCCCCGGCATCGATTATTGGGAGGGAAAATCCTCCTGTGACAGCCGGATTCGTGTTCGGTCAGCCTTTGTTATTCTTCTTCAAAATAGAATATAAGTTTACATGGCAACGAATACGCTGTTGTCATGATATGAAATTTATTTTTAAGATATTTTTAAGAGTGTGGGTTTATTTACATATTCAAGGTGTTTACAAAGTTTCTTTAAAATGTTCGAAAATCATGTTTCCAAGGACAATTCTTTTACTAGTCAGGGGACACGGCAGTGACCCCGGCTAAGTACAAAAAAAAACTTGGCCGGGACACTGCAATAAGCAATACTGTTAGTGCATACCATTATATTTAATTTACTGTAAGATGGGAGAACAGAATGCGAAATCCTTTTTGTGTTTGGCCTAGAGTTTTCAGTTAGACTGAATGTGTTTTGAGTTGCATTCTTAAAACATTTCGTGAAATATTTTTAGAACGTCTTGAGTCGTTTGTGAAACGTTTTAAAGACGTTTTAGAAACGTTGAAAAGCGTACATTTTAACGTATTTAAAATATTTTAAAACGATTTAAAAACATTATGTTCTTATGGGGGTATGATTAAAAACTATACCTAGGCAATATGCTAGTTTTCTATTCTACTCCATTCTATTTTTTCCCAGTTTTTCCCTGATGTTATGATATTATATGACAATGACACACAAATTCGTTTCGATTTAGGTAGTTCTATTCTATAAAACTACCAAGAATATTTTTCCCCCCTCTCCCCAACGGAGCCGGAAGTTTATTAAACGTTTGACGAACGTTTAGCTGAACATTGTGTAAAGGTTCCTTAAATGTTCCAAACTGTCTATAAACATTCAAGGAACCAACCAATGTTCGGCTGTGGGAGATTCTCTAAACGTATGTTGGGAGATATCAACAAAAAAGACTTGTTTACATGTATAAATCTTTGTAAATTTACGAGAATTTACAAAGACTCGTAAATTCTCGAAACGTTCTTTCAACGTCGCTAAACGTTTCACAAACGATAATTTATTTTTAATATTTTTTTAAATTATCAAAAGGTTTCCTGAATGTTTATAGAACGTTTGGAAACGTTTATTCTATTAAAAAAGATATCACTCGGAATCGAACTCAAACCTCCAAAGTGCCAAGAGAACGCCCTAATACTACGTCACGAGACTTATATGTAAACTAGACTTTTTTGTTGATATCACCCAGAATATGTTTAGAGAACCACCCACAGCCGAACATTGGTCGATTCCCTGAATGTTTATAGACCGTTTGGAACGTTCAAGAAATCTGTAGACAACGTTGAGCTAAACGTTCGTCAAACGTTTATTGAACTTTCGGCTCTGTTGGGACTATATTAACACCTGATAACTCTTAAACAACCAACACTTTCAATAGATCTATTCCGACAAACACTTAAAAAAGCAACAAAAATAAAAATCTAACTAACTACCGGAATAAGCGAGGCGCAGCGCCACCGGTCTGTCGTTTTTCTTGAAAAATGACTCGTTCGCAAAAAAATAGCCGACATTTTTCGCCGCTGAGATTAAACATTGAGTAACGAGCGGCGAACAAGTTGATCTGACGTGTGACTTCGCGGCGAGCACTGAATAGACTGGCGCCTGTAAATAAACAAACTGAACACGTCCGCGATAACAGGAAACGCGAAAACAGAATGTGTCACCATTCCAGCGCAGTGAAATCTGCGTTTTTCTAGCGAGCCGGTCGCGAACTGACGGTGCCTAGTCGCCGGGAGCTTTCGAAAAAGTGGATGAAAGAGACAGCGCGCGTCGCGATGAAGAAGAACCAAACGGTTTTAGGTCAGAGCGTGCCGTGAAAGCTAATACACGCCAATGCCCGGTTCCTTTTCACTTAGGCCGTCAATTATTAATAACGCCGAAACCGTAGCAGGCCAAAAAATCCGGACGCGCATTTCCATTTATTATTCCCCCGCGGCCGCGTTTGACTCACTTTTTCCCCGCGTCGACTCGTTAATTGCTCGGCGTAGCGTCCATTTAATGGCACGAGTTGTTGCGGAAAAAAACGGGGAAGGGGAAAAAATGTAAAAACGCGAGGAGCGGGAAAAAATGGCGAGGCTGAAAAAACTGGGCGCGCGCGGGGAACGAGAAGAAAACGCCGCTCGGGACGCAGAAAAATGAATAAATTAATTGATGACTGCCGATAATCGTCGTTCGGTGGAACCTGTCATTTATATCATTCGCGTCGAATAAACCGCCGCATCGAAACCGGCAGCGCGGCGTATCCGTTGCCAGCCGATCGCTTGCTTACGCAATCAAAGCGAACGGTATTATGAGCAGCGAAGGACACGAGTGACAATCGAGTGGCTATCGTGCAAAGTCCGTTTTCCGTCGATCGGCTTTGGAAATTCTAATAGCTTGTTGTCTCTGCGTGACGGGAAAAACAAAATCGTGGAAAAATAGCGACCAAATTTCGTCGCACTTTCAGGGCGAAAAACTTCTGTTCACGCCAACACAATCTGAAACCAAAAAAATGTTTTCAACATTTTTTTTGTATTATAAAGTTTTTAAACATTTTGTTTTAAACAAAATATGATCATCTTATAATTAAGAAATAAATTAAACATTTTGCAGAAAATCTTTTCAAAAGTTGCGGCTTTACAATAAAAAAAAATTTATTTGTGATTTATAGAAGTTTATGATCATTAATGTAGATGTTGAAAATATGTCAATTCGAAAACCACATCTAATTCATTCGACGAGTACAATCAGGGAAGTAATAGGTGCTGTTCTGTAAAACAAACCACTTAATTAGTTAATGAAGTGAATAACTGATATAATTAGTAAGCTTCGCTTCTTATTCAGTAGTTGCAACTGACCGACGTTTGTTAACATCGTAGACGTTTGATGAAATGATAGTGTCAACGGACAATTATTCTGAAGTATTTGTAATGCGAGATATGATCCGAGCAGAATTTCGAAGTGCGGTCATTTTTATTCAAGATCAATTGTTAGTTTTGTTAGTTGTGTTAGTTTACGTCATAATTGATACAATTACTACATTAAAATCGTTACTATAATTAAAATACTTTCTTTCATCAATCAAAAATTCTCATTCGCCAATGTTATCAGTTCTGTTCCAATTACTACACGCTAATATATTATAAACATAACAGTACATTCTTTGGATCTTTCAAGTGATTTTATCAAGAAATTCGTGACATTCTTAATGTTTCGAATAGAATCTAGCGATTTCGACGATCAGCTACACTGAGCTTCATCGCTGCCTAAACTATCATCGATTTCCAACTGACGCTGTTAGTAAATTCAACTGACGTGATTTTTCTCGGGTCTGCAATTTCGGAAAATCTCTGCGCGCCTCGACCGGAAGCGCCGTGTCGACACTTTGTGTCGAAATTGTCGGCAATTGACTTGCATGCGCGCGCGGTTTTGAGGCGGATAGGTTAAAACGTTTGTTTTATTAATGAGATGATTATGATACGAAACGTCGGATCGTGACTCGTAAATACGAGACAATGCCGCGCGAAGGAAATTATCGCGTGGCTCATTAGCAACTGCGTCCCGTCGGATAATTTACAAGCGAGGACATTCCGCGTCGATAATGACGAAAATTTGGCTCTACTTTTTAAAGCACTTTTTCCGACTGAGTGCGAAAATGGCAAGTGCATTTTCGCCATACCTCACGAGACGTCGATGCACTCCTCTGTTATTTCTCGCAGATCTACGAGACCACTTTTTTGTGCCTCGCGAATTCCGGTCTTCGATTTTCTCCGACAATTTTCCTCCTAATCCAATTAACCTCCGCTCTGTGAAACAATTAATAGATTTTTTGTCGTTGCGTCTGTAGAATGAAGATTAATAAATAGAACCATTACAGAAGAATGCAGAATAATTAGGAAAACGATATTGTAATATAAACGAATATACATCCTACGTTATCGAGATATTAAAATTCTTTATATCATATTGTAATACATTTGTAATAAAGGTGTATAAAGACGATATACGTATATCATATAATTCTGACAATTTCAATTTGTATAACGTTGTATGTAGTTATTTAATGTTCCCAGGTAAATAAATACATACAGGTCATATATATGAATTTATATATGAAAACAAACAAATTTTTATATAATGTTTTAAATCGTAACCTTAACAACAAGATACCTTAACAGATCTACAATATCATGTTACAATATAATGTTGTCGAGGTTACAATTTAAATCGTTAACCTTACTAGCTCTATTTAAACCGTCGTTGCTCGTCACAACCGTTTTAGAAATTAAATGTCTGAAAATCTCTGCAAATCTGTGAAAAATGCTCTGAAAACATCTAAAAATCTCTAAATACCTCTGAAATTCTCTGAAAATTTCTGAAAAGTTCTGAAAAAACTATGAGAATTCCAATTTTGGGAGATTTTCAGAGATTTTCAGATTTTCAAAGGTATTCAGAGATTTTCAGAGATTCAGAGATTTTCAGATGTCCGAGCATATCTTAGAGATGTTCAGAGATTTTATTTCTTCACGGGAACAACAATCCCCCTTGTCGAAATCGGTTTGCTAATTTCAATGCCGATTTATCAGAACACTTTTTCGGTCGTAAACAAGCGTCAGTGCACCCGATCGGTGCCGATTTTTGTCCATGACGGGATCTTTTTGTCCGTGGCGTCGTAGCCGGCCAATTATCGTCCGCGTCTAGACGCACGGCGATCGCCTAGCTCGGACGTAACGAATACCGGTTCCCTCTAACGACATCTAACGACAATCGCATCGATCACGGGACATCGTGATAATTCCGGCTCGAATCCGCTCGGTCGAGCGGATCGATAGATCACAACGCAGGTATTTCGTTTTCTCGGAACTGTGAGAAAAATCGTCAGATATGCCCAGTTCCATTCAGAGCCGTTTAGCTGGATGTAAATCTCATATGACTCGGATTCGTATTCCCGCCCGTCCTTTTTTTCTCATCTGCGTTCTTCCTCCGCCGCGTCCTCTTCGGCGTCTTCGGATTCCCCGTTCGTCCTTTTTTTCTCTCCCGACGTCATTTTTTTAATTCCTACAAGTGACATCGAGGAAGTGATTTACAAAGATGGGGAAAGTTCGGCTTTAATCTCGTGATGTATATCTGACAAGTGAATCATACAGTTTGGAAATGTTTTCTTCCTTTTTTTTCGGAATATTAGGATGATATAGTGGGTTCCGTTGCGAAACTGATAGGTCTCGAAGTTGCGTAACGAAGGTCGCCCCAGGGTTTTGTGATAATGATTTATATGGTTGACTGGGTTTACGGGGGATTAGAATGATTTCGGGCCGTTTCACGAGCATTTTTGTTACGCTTCTCAAAGTTTAATTGAGCATGCTCGGCCGAAATGCCGTTGCCTTGTTCGCGAACGAAATAATGAGCCACGTCAATTGCGGACGACTTTCTGACACCGGGTACGTTCGAGTGGGTGTGTTTAATATTAAAATGTAGAACAACGGCCGACAAAAGCGCGCCGTTTCGAAATTATCGTCAGTCGGCGAAGAACCGCGCGCGGGATTTGTAAAAGTTTGGATCAATATTTTATTTGACTTTATCTCACGAAGTTGTCCTATTCCGAGGTGAGCGAGACGCCGCGTGTGCGAGCGAGACACCGAGTAAAACCTGAAACTATCTATGTATTTGAAACAAGTTTTACTGAACATTTTTTTATCGCGATTTCAGAAATGTATACCAGAAATGGTCACGTATTTTGTTTGCCTACGTAATTCTATATTGTCCCCGATCATATGCCAAATAATAAATTCGACTTAAAAGGAGCTAAATAAAATTTCGCAAATAACGAGAAACCCGAATATCTGCCCCCTTCTTTTTCTATGTCGATGACCTTGAATTAACGTGACCCCCGCGAAGTGAACGAAATTACTGACAGTAACGTAAAAGCTTTAAATAGCTGTATCTTTTTAGCTACAAATCCAGTGAAAAGTTAATAACTGCGATTCGCGTAATGAAAGCACTAATTAAACAAATTGCACATTCGTATTTTCAATTAGCTTTTACCATATAATCGCGCCGCTAATAACAACTTAAAAATAATCCTGTCTGACATAACACACAAACACTCGAAATCCCTCGTGACTCATTTTCGGATTCATCTAATCGGCTAGCGAAACCTGAACGCTTCCTGATTCGAAATTAGCAGTCTCGATCTCACGTAATTGTAAACAAATAAATTGACGGGGCTTGTCGAGCGACGATTATCGCTGACAGAGTTACGAGCGGCCGTAACAAAATCGACGAAACGCACGTGGAAAAAAAATCGAAGACGCAGGTTTTTTTGTATTTAATTAATCAGAGAAATGACGGGAAAAAATGTCGCCCGGTCTGACATAATTGCCACTTTCGTAAGTCGTCATTATAAATCACGACTGTCTCGGATAGCGCGAGTCAAATGTTCGCTGCACGACACTGTTATTTACCGCGGCCAATATTCGACAAGTCGAGTCCGTGCCTTTTTCCAAATCGATAAAATTGCACTTCGATTAGAAGGCAAAAACGACGACTTATCGGCCGATCGATCGATTCAATGGAAATGGAGGAAACAGTCGCTCAATCACAATAAGAAAATGTTTATCGTTACAAACGCGTCGCCCGATAAAATCTGGAAATTGTTATCGGCCGTTACGTTGACTCCTTAATGAAAAGAAAACAGTTTTGGCGCATGCGATTAAACTTTTTAACGCTTTTTGTGCGATTGTTTTACGTAACGCACTTAACGAACCGCTTTTTTCGCTCGACCGATTATACAATGTCTTCCACGGTTTTCAAAATCATCCTGTCGGATTTTCGTCCGATTGTGCAAGTACTTAGGCTCGCATTGTGTTAACTTCGATCATCTCGAAAAAAAGTTGTTAACCATTTATAAGTTCCTCACCCGCATTTTCTTTTATTTTTTTTCATCGCCCGACGAAATTGACGAAAAAGTCGCTCGCCCATATCCAGTACTTTTTCGTCCAGAAAAAAATGTCAGTCCCCATTCAATTTAATCCGCGAAATTCCTTCGCAAATTGTCCTCGAATAAACGTCCCGAAAATAATAAAGCCCCAAAAAGCGCAACCAAACTGCCAACCATAACCCAGAAATAACACCCAGCACCCCGAAGTCGGAAAAAAACGGCGCGCCCGATAAACGTAGGTATCGGCGACCGCCGAAAACGACCGTTCCTGTCGAAAATCTTTGCGACGTTCCTTTTTTTGGTCCGCGCAAAATCAAGTAAACGCTCCACGCCTATGACGGCGAACGACAACCGGGCTGTATTTTATCCGACGTTATATTCCGCGCCTCTCGTCAGCCCGGCTCGATATCTGCGGCTTGTGCATCTGTGCCGCGACGGTCGCCTTGCGGCATCCGCACCGATTCCCATTCACTCGGGAATTTATGTGCCGATGGCTAAACCGGAAATCGAGGATTGGATATCCTCAGCCGGCGTCCATCGGCGATCGCCGTCTTCGCTTATTCGAGACTGAACCGACCAGTCGATTCAGGACCAAAGGGTTCAGCGCGCGTAGTTTATAGGGCCGGTTTCGGTCGGCGAAACTCGTTGCCGATCCTGTGTACAAACAAATGTGTACGTGCCACGCGTGTGCGCGTGTGTGGGTCGCAGCGCCCATTATACACGGCGAAAGACAAAAGCGTGCGAGGTGTTATTTTCGACGAGACTTTCATTAAATGACAGTCGCACTGCTTGACTCGGGCAATTGTGATTTTTTTCGTTTGCATACGGACGTCTTCATTTGCTTATTTGGACGTCGAGCGAAATTTCGGGGGGAATTGCGGAGTAGGTGGGGGTCGGAGTTAGAGTAGGTGGATCATTTTCGATTGTTTTGGGCAATGGGAAGTTGGGAAATAGGTTTATGTGTGGTAATGTAATAGGGTAAAAATTTGCAGGATCAGGGGGTCTTAATTAATGAAAAGTCTCTTAATTCAGACGAAAAAGGTCTTAAATTCAGACGCTTTTCGTCATATTTTAAGACGCGGCTTAAAAATGTCTACAAAGGTGTATGAAATTAAGACACTCCCCGCATGGAAAAAACAAATCTGGATTCGATCAGGCTGCCGGACTATTGCCAGAATATATATCCAAACGGTGTCCAGACTACTGCCAAGACTGCAGCCAGACTCATATTAGTCTGACTCAGGTTCGTTTCTCATACTATTGCCAGACTGTATCCAGTCAGAAAAGAGTCAGTCTTCGCTTCTAATTCAGTAGTTGCAACTTAACCGTTGTTTGTTAACATTGTAGACGTTTGATGAAATGATAGTGTCAACGGATAATTTTCTGTAGTATTCGTAATGCGAGATATTATCCGAGCTGAATTTCGAAGTGCGGTAATTTGTATTCAAGGTCAATTGTTAGTTTTGTTAGTTTTTGTTAGTTTCGGTAGTTTCGTTAGTTTTGCTTGTTTTGTTCGTTAGTTTTGCTTGTTTCGTTACTTTTTTAGTTTCGTTAGTTTCGTTAGTTTTGTTAGTTTTGTTAATTTTGTTAGTTTCGTTATTTTGTTAGTTTACATGATTAATTAATAATTACTACATCAAAATCGTTACTACAATTAAATCAGTTTCTTTCACTTTTTTTATTTTCATCATCAAATTATGATGGTGCATGTATAACAAACAATGTATATTTATATAATCTTATTCCTTTTCGTTTGTTATTTGAAAATTCATCATGTTAAGTAATAATATTTTCCTCGAAGATATAACAAATTTGTTTAAAGAGGTTATCATGTGCCGCAATTACTGTAAGACATTGTAAAATGTCCTGGAATTCCGGGAATCTCGAAAGAACATTTTTATTAATGTTATATTATTATCCAATCTGAAGGTCTCACTTGCTTGAATTCGTTATGGCTTAATCCCTAAACCTAAACCACTGAACAGCACCCAAAACGATTATGCCCAATACTTCCATCCATCTAAACCCAAGAGCGATTCCTCCGACAAAACTAAGTCCTCTGGTAAGAAAAGGGACCACTTTTTCCCATCGAACAAATCCCAATTTTCGACACTTGAACTCCTTCCGCCGCTTCAATCACGCCAAAACGCAGTTACAGAATTACCATACCGTGTCGCTATTAGCTCGGCGCAGTTCGCGTCGATAAATAACGCCGCGCGCCGACTCTAGCCACATTTTCGAAACGCACATTCATTATCGGCCAATCGTCTCCTATTCCTCAAATAAAAATGCCCGAGTCATAAATTGGCCGCAAATCACTATCAACCGAAACGTGATAAGCCGAATTCGTGTCAAGGATCCCTGGCGGGTTTTATGCTAAATCCGACATTCGAAAACGGTAATAATGTTTTAGTATAAGAAAGTGGAATATCCATAAGTGATGCATCTCTTCCAACTGGATTTTGCACTCTCCTTTTCTCTCTCCGTCGATTCGACTCTGACGACGGTTGTTTCGCCTTAATGCGGCATAAATTTCCGCCTCGGCTCTTGCGGCGAAAAAGTCGCGCGCAATTGACGCGCCGGTCTATTAAAAAAATTGCGTTGATCCTGCTTTATCGGACGAGCGGCTCGAGGGTGCCGGGCGCGGTATCGCATTCGTTTTGGTTTACATTTATCGCGCTGCAAATTTGCCCGGCTCCCCCGATTGGTTCACAACTTCGCGGCCGTGCAGGTACACGTGTATTCCGCGCCCCTTTATGTCGCGCGTTTTTATCGACGAGAATGGGACTTTATGGTGGCTCGTCACTCGCCGTTATACACCCACGCTTGATCCCGGCGCGTCTTTCCCTCGCGCTTTTTGGCCGTCCCCGTATTGTTCTGACGACAAGACGGCTATGATTTTCGATAGGTTTTACACCCGGGTCGTGTAACCCGCGTTTTATGCTGCCAACGTCACGACCCGATTGCGACCCCGCTACATATTTATTGTAAATTAATTTTCGAACCGAGCAAAGGGTCGAGCAGGAGGGAATTTTTTCGTGCATTATTTGACAGGAAGCGCGAATTGCTGTACACAATGATATAGTCTGGTTTTCCAAAGGAAAAAACAGCATCAAAATTGTTCGATTTTTCGTAGTAAAAAATATTTCGTTGTTTCCTTGAAGGTTCAGGAAATATTTCTTTATTTAGTGTTAAGGGCGAAAAGTAGGTTTTTTCGGCCGTGTTGCTAAAGGTATTTGACAAAAAAGTGGCTTGCGGGTGCAAAATCTCCTGTTGCGCCCCAGGACCTTCTTTCTACCCTGTTTTTTACCACCCAAGGGCGGAAAAGAACCTTTTTGCGCCCGATATGCAGGCATGAAAAAGTTCATTTTTTCTAAGTTCGAAAAACTTTTCTTTCGAAGTTTCAGTATTCTGAAACTTCAGTCGTGCAATCGGAAATCCCCTCTAACCATATCACCTACCCGTCGATTTCTCCCTTCTAATTCAATAATTCCCCGGACAAGCTAATATCACTTACCATAAAGCAACGTATTAATGACAAAAATGATTATTTGTTTTAATGCGGCCACGTCCGGAGTTATAATAGATACAATAATTTATTCGCCCGGGCAGCAGGGTATAAAACGAGTGGGTCCAGAATATACGCCTCGGCTGTCGTAAAAGGCGACTAAAAGGGAGAATATCTTCGGCCGCTCATCTCATTGTCCGGGGCGTGGTCCCCGGCATAATGTTATTATCGTTGTTTTGCTCGCGCAAAATGTGATCTACGGCAACAATACCGACATTGCGATCGCGATAAAGGCCTCGCTGATTGAAAAAGCACGCTAATTAAATACGCCCTACGCCCCGTGCGAGTTTCCGGATCGCCGTTTCGCGATCGCGAGTTCGGACGCGCCGACAGAGGGCACCAGCCGAAAACCGAGCCCGGACGAAAATTGTCGAGCTGGTGTCGATTCCGCGCTGTTAATATTGAAATATTCAAATGGCGCGCCGCATCTGACTGGCGGCCGGTTAGTCACAAATTTGTGTATTTTCGCGGCGTGTTTATGCTATCGGTGAATTATTTTCGTTGCAACGAGTGGCGAGCGTTGAACTTGATTGTAATTGCGCGCCGGGACTGCGTTATTATTGCACAAGTCTGGCCATGCGAAGTGTCAGTCGCGGACTTTGGGTTTTCAATGTTGCATGCCTTTTCGACTGAACGTGATTGGGGAGAACGTGCAGTTTTTAACATTGACGTCTTGTGTAATTTGACGACTGCGTTTGGGAAAAGAAAAGATTTTGCATTCAATAACCGACGTTTTGGATCTCATAATTTGTTAATTTAGTGAATTGCGGCACTATGTTAATTTTTTATGCTCTATCGAGGGAGGTTGGCTTGGATGATTTTTAATGTACAAATCAGTGTCAGAAATGGGGAAAAGTTAAAATTGTTTTTTAAATTTTATATGAGGGAAGGAAAGTAATTTTTTAACAGAATTTACAAGTTTCATAAAACATGAAAATGTATCGATTTTCCGGTTATGTACTGAATAAGAAGGCACACCAACTGAAAAGAATAGTTTTCTATTCATTGACTTTATTACAGACGTCCTTACAATGGCTGTAACGAAGTTGTTACTGCCATAGAAATATGAATAAATTAAATTACAAATATACGTTTTAGAATTATACGGGCGTATTTTACCTATTATATCTATAATGTCCGCGTATTAACAGGTCATTTATCTATTTTTTATCTCGAAGTTCCATTGAGGCATTGAAAGTTGTGAAATGTATAACATATCGTATGGTCATTTTACATATGAATTGGTGAGATTCAAAAGTCTTAGACAAATTTAAGAAGAATGGCTTAAAATATGTATTTGTCAGTATGAATAAAAAGATAGAGTTTATAGTATTGTTCCCAATGTTAATAACTACGGTAACTCTTTACATTTAGATTCAAAATAAAAATATAACAATTTTATACAGCTCGAACTATTACGCAAATCAAATTAATGGTCAATCTCATAATGCAATCAAGCAAGTATTTGACTCCCGTACATTAGAAATGAAAAATTATTATTTACATCAAAATATGAAAAACATTGAAAAACGACGTGCCGTTACAATTTCATTACTTAATCAACACGCTGTATTGATTTTTTACGACGTGCACTGAATTTATAATGCAATTATACATATTCAATAAACTATTATGCGTTTTACGATACATTTTATAGGTGCCAGGATTACGAAACTTCGACGCGAATTAAGAAACCAGACCGCAAGTCCTTTGCGGCTTTTGAAAATACTAATTTCGTCAACCTTTACTTTTCAATTAATACTTTTTTCATCCACTTCCTTATTCACTTGAACGGTGTTTTACACACTTTTAAAAATACCCTCAAGTTCCGTAATAAGTAAACAAATATTTAGAATTACGTTTTATTTATTGGCAATGCTGCCATCTATAAACAACTCTAAGCATACTTTAAAAGGTTCCTTTTGCAGTACTCCGAAACACCTAACTCTATCCAATGATAACATTAGTCAAACTTTCATAATTTAAGTCCAAACAAAGTTGCTTCCAACATTCAAAATGCCTTTGACATTTACATATTTGTACTTGGCCAGAGACACTACCGTGCCGCTTGATATCCAAATTTACCTGAACACCCCTCACTCGGAAAGTTGATGGATAAAATTAAACATTTGATAAAATAACAGAAAATTGGTCAAATAAACTAAATATTTAGTTAAATTGTCTAAATTAACAATAACTTCTTTCGTGCAAGCAAATATTTTATTTAGTTCTATGTGAACCATATATACTGGTTGAATTGACCAAAATTTTGTCTTATTGCTCCCACGTAGCCTTAAAAATTGCGCCGAAACATGCTCCTAAATGTTTCATTCTTCTTCAGGGGACTCTCCACGAAAATGGCTATTTTCGTTTTAATCCAATCACCTTGATTTTTTAGTATTTTGTAGAGTTTAGGTCCCTAAATAATAATCTGTAGCGAAAAACCCCAACAATCAATTGTTTATCATTGATTAACAAAAAGTTGCAAAAAACCGCAATTTTCAAAAAGTTAGTGGGAGCTCAAATTACAGTCAGTTTTATTGTTTTGTTCGTCATTAAGAGGATAATAAAAATTACGGACGGATTTTTAATAACTATCACCAAACAAAAAAAAAGTTATAAACAATGTTGTGAAAAAATGCCAAAAAACGTTGTTTTTGCTTGAAGAGTCCCCTTAAATCTCACGCCCGTCCGTCGCCGCGTACGACCCGCGAGTAAGTTTGCACAAAGGCTCTGAGTAATTGTAGAATCTGCGGCGCGATGCAACTTGTCGCGGGGCGCACAGGTGACGGGCGTGCCACTCGACTTGCCCGGTAGTTGGACGTGCGATCTGCCGAAGACGTCGCTCGGCTCGCTCGGTCCGCCTTATTTCGCCGTGCGGACCCGGGGGGACTGTCAGGCGGCGCGAGCGACAATGCCCGATGCAAGATAACCCGGCCCCACGTTGGGCGCCCTGTCACGCAGGGCCGCGCGGCTCCCGTGCTACCAGGCCCTGCAGATCGGCGATCTCGCCGGCCGGACACGCCAGGCACCGGCCGCGCATTACTTATTCCTAACAGCGGATAATAACGTATATGCGCGATCGTATCGTGCGGCATCGACGCCGCGCAGCGAGAGCTTTTCGGCCGGCAGATCGGGCCGCGCGATCGCCGAAGACAAATCTTTGCACCAGTTCGAGATTGCGCCGAGTCGGAAATGTGCGCGATCGGCGCGACCGCGACGATTCACAGGGAAATGAATGGCCCGAAGCTTTTTTCGGAGAGAGGGAATTTGTTGGGGAGATCCCGTTGCGAGATCGGTTGGGCGTTTTGAAATCGTCGAGCGAAAGGGCCGAGGAAACAATCGGGCCCGAGTGTGGTACTCGAAGATGGAGAAATGTAGGAGTGTGAAATTGAGTAAATCGAGACAGGTTGGAAGTTTCAGCCAGTTTACTCAAGTGAAAAGTAGATTTCGAATGGGACTGTATGTAGGAATAGGGAAATGGAATACGAATGGGAAAGATTAACAAGGTCTGATGTTCTTCAACCGATTGCTTACACCCTTCAGTGAATTCGACTGAGGAAGAGCAGGAATTGTAAAACTTCAGTGGATAAAGAAGCTACTGTATTGCCGCTCAAGAATGTCGACCCACTCATCAAAAATATACCCTGGTATCAAATGCCTAAAAACCAACTCGACGCAAATAAATTCACCTCCTCTCGAGTGTTTGAGATACAAAACCGAAGTGCGAGCCAGCGATATCAATTACCTGAAATTCGCGCCCGCGATCTTTTGCGTCGCCAATAAAATACGAGCGTCGCTCAGTGACGATGTTATCTCAGCCAGTTACCCTTGAAGCGCGACTCGTTACCCTCAGCGTTATATTTTTTCGCGCCGGCATTGTCGCGTTCCGTTACTTATCAGACGGAATTATACAAAAATTATCTGCGCTGTCGTCTGCGACTTTTTGCGCGCGTTTATAAATCTTTACGTAAACGCGCATTCCGCAGCGACACGAACCCGCAAGCCTCAAAAATATCCCCAGTGGATCCGCAAAAAGCGGCGCCGCTCTTCCGACCGATTAATCATCCGGCCGCAAAAATGCCGCGGCCGTAACGATCCCCAAAAAGCGACCCACCGAGGCCCCCGAAAATACGCGGGCGCAGGTTTCAGCTACAACTCAATAGCTGGCGTCCGGATCGACAGGCGCAAAAAGCGGTCGGACAGGCCGTTCGTCGGTATAAATTGCTGAATTTACATCGTCCACTCAAAAATCCATAAATTGGCCGTCGCATTTTTATCTGCGCGATAATTGTTGGCATGAATCATACCTAGCCGTTCCGGGGACCCGACGACGAGGAAGAGCCGCGTTCGAATAAAAGCATCACGGACCTAACTATAGGCTCAACTATTTTATGCCCGTGCGATCCTAGCCGCACTTTCTCTAGAGCCCGAGAAAAACCAATAAAGTACGGCCCGAAAGCAGCGTGGGGCCGCTCGCTTGTCACCAAACTTGTTTAGGGGCCCGGGGCCAGTCCACTTTACGACTTATCTCGGTATCCTAATACGTGGCAACAACCTGCGGAACCGTCGCGCGGCCATGCGCTTTCACACGAAACACGCGCAATTCGTCGGATGACGATGGTTTAACGGGATTGGCGGTGTTCCGTCGGGGGGACAGAAAAAAGATGATACAGGTTGGCGGAATCAATCGTGAGGATCGTTCGTGGGTATGTTATATTCGACCGAATCGAGCGAGAGGCGCACGCGGATGGCAGATATCTGCGAAGTCGGGAGCCGAATCTGTTGAAGTAAAGGTTAAGAGTGAAGACGGGTTACGAGTAGATTGATCAGTTGAGATGTGCTGCAATAAAAAGTCGATGTAAAATCTTAGCGGTAATCGGAGAAAACAAGAAAGAAAAATTTGACAGGGTGAAATTATTGGCAAGCTGGAATAATTATTTGACATATGACTGTTATGGGGTGTTATATGTGTAATATGCATTTCGGAAATATATGAATGATTTTAAAAATCAAAGATACATTTTCTGTATTCAAAATAGTATGTTCAGGGCGAGTGGGAATTGCCAAACCCGAGCCGTAGGCTCGCCGAAGGCGAGGGTTTGGCACCCACTCGCCCCGAAGTTGCGTTTTCGCACCCAGCACAACATTATATTTTTCCCGATGTTGCATGTGAAAACGACACTTTGAGTGCTTTGAGGTTAGATGTTGCGCGCGCCGCTCCGCGCGCGAGTGAAAAGTCCACTTTACACTCCTAGGAGCTGGAAAGTGACG
>JABFPB010001841.1:0-22980 GCA_022817645.1 Ceratoteleas bidentatus
GTTGTAACGTTCTGTAAACGAAGTGGCGTTCAAGCTTGTGAGGTTATAGTCTTTGTTCTTGACTCGCAAACCAATTTAATTATTTATTATTGACTGTGCTGATAACATGCCGGCATTGTTGTCGATTTGGTGCGAGTCAGTGCGACAGAGAGGGAACACCTCAATGCGCATGCGCACTGAATCAACTACAATGCCGGCATGTGCTCAGCACAGGTCGCGGACTGTTGCCGCTTCAAACTTGAAAACATGTGATGAAACCAAACTGAGATTGTAGATTCCACCATTCCTTTTTTTCCGTGCAATGCAGGGCCAAGCTTGTGCCGACGGTTGATTTTATTATCTGACGATGCAAATTGTTAGAATTGGACCAACGTTAGGCCGATTATTTATGAATCTTGGACCACAGTACACCCGCGTTTCATTCCGACTGTTTCCCAGGAATGGCTGCCAGGCTTGGGTTAATAATTGGCCGATTGTAACGGTTGGCAAACCACAGATATTTCTCTATGGGTCTTTTATACCCGATGATACCGATAACACAATTTATCAATTTTGGTCATATTTCATGTTATTTTATCGCAAACCAACTCAGTGGTTACAGTGAAAATTTAGTGTCATACTTCTCGCAATGTTTCCGTATTCCGAAAACGACGTGTTGCGAGTGGTATTTCCACTCACGACATATGGAAACGCGTCATGCTGATTTTCCGAAAGCAGCATGCCGATTTTCATTTACCGAAAAATCAAATAGAATTTGATTGTTGATTTTAGAAGTGGTACCCACCTCCGGCAGGTACATACCGCTTTACCGCTAACCATTATTTTTTAGAGTATGATGAAAATAGTTCCAATCCAGATTTTGTGCAGAACATGCACTGAGAGAAAAAATCGGTAAGCCTTACTGAATCTTACAGTCAAAAAAGGTACTAATGATGAGTTTGATTATTTCAACTGTAATTACAGTAAGCGCAACTTGATTTTTAGTTTACGGAACACAAATTACAGTAACTAGAACTGAAATCCATTTACAATAACGTTACAATTGCGTTAAATGATAAGCATGTCTCTCAGTGTGTTATATCCCAATATAAAATGGATACTTTACCGCACCTTAGCTATTCCACTGCATCTTCGAGTGTCCGGACTGTTAGGATAGTGAATCGTTGATTTCCAAAATGGTTGCGAGACGTGTTGGATGTCAATGATGATACGATTTAACCGAACTATGAAACGATGCAACCTCGTA
Source organism: Ceratoteleas bidentatus (assembly GCA_022817645.1). Lineage (NCBI taxonomy): Eukaryota > Metazoa > Arthropoda > Insecta > Hymenoptera > Scelionidae > Ceratoteleas > Ceratoteleas bidentatus. The sequence continues at coordinate 1,247 of JABFPB010001841.1, forward strand.
AAATTTAATTCAACTGCAAAAATCACAAAAAAACAAAATTTTAACCGAAAAGTTTGCGGGCGACGAAAAAACTAATTCCACACATTATTGCCGAGTTAACTCGTTTCCCGACACCATATCCATATCAATACTGACACACAATTTCTCTACCGTGCGCGTCCGCGGGATTTCATTAATGCATCGCCATTGCTCGGAAATCCCGACCGGTGCGTGTCCTTAAATTACCCGAATTTTCGCGATTCAATTATTAACCCGGCTAATCAAACTTAGCTATGATTAGTAACGGCGAGAACGCGCGATTAGTATTCTGGGCATAGAAATAGACCGGGTAACGAGGTTGTGCGACGCGCGCTGCGACGCGAAATGCTTTTAAAACGACTTCGCCTAACGTTACAAATGCACGAAATTATGGAAAAGCGGGCAAAAGTTGGTTCATTAAGGGACAAAAAACGACGAAAAAGTAAACGTACCTCAGCCGAAATAGTTCGACAGATAAAATGGCTCGCATTATACAACAATTCGGTTATTCCGAATTTCGCGGCCGATATTTTGTTTCCCAATATGTACGTTTACGAGAGTTTTCATTTCTGGCGCGTTCGCTCGTACTCGAAACGAGCGTGTGGCAGTTCGCGTATGCATATGAGTCTGCGCGCGCGCACATACTCACACGCACACAGATCCACACACACGTACACGCGCCCGCCCGGACACATATGTCGGTATATTCAGCCATAATGCATAAATGCCGACGACAGCGCGCTTGTTATTCCACATTCTGTGCCACTCGTAACTCGCGGAAAGCCGTCCGCGCAAATGCACCGGCAACTCATACGCATAAGATGCCAGCGTAACAGTTCGCATAACTCTTCTTTAATGCGCGCCCCCAAAATACAATAGTCGATTTGTCAAGTATTTTTGCGAATAATGTGCGTGCGCAATTTTCCCCGCAGGCCCGGAAGAAACGACGCCGCTCCACTTTAGCCTAGAATTTATTATTGACGGTGCGACTGTCGCGCGCTTTTATCGCCGAAATGTCGAGTAGCCATTTTAAAGCCTTTTTTTCGTCAATTTATTCGGTGTTTCGCTGCTCTTTCCCGCTCCTCAGGCGACCGACAATAAGCAATTTGCGACACTGATAAATCGGTCGAATTACCCCAATTCGATAACTCGGTTTTAATGAAATTTTTTCACAACGCGCACGAGAGATCGAGTTTTCGGTGTTCGTCTTGCTTCGTAATCGTAAAATATCTTACAAAGCGAGCATTTTACATGCAAAATCGTATTTTACCCTGACAACGAAGTATCAGCTTTTTCTGCCAATGCTGTGAGAACCACTTTTCGAACCCGTACGGAAAAAATGTAGTCGCAGATATATATGTAAAAATATAACTTTTCCGTAAAAATATATATATATATATATATAAAATATTCATATATTTATATGTGATGAGTATATACATAATATATAAAAATATAAAACTTTGTGCAAAAATATGTATGCATATAAGATATATATATTTTAATACATTTATCAACGTGTAGGAACCGATGCTCAGTAGTTGTGTTTATTACGAGCTAATTTAGAAAATATTTATAAACAATCGATTTGCGCTTTAGACTTTACCATATTAACTAACTCAATTTATATGCCAGCTATAAATAAATAATGTCGGATCTAATGAAACAATAAATATTAGATACAGTATAGGCAGCGCGAATCGATACACGAAAAAATGTACGATATTTTCGCAGGACAAAAGCCGACGAGATTGTTTGATAAATTCGATTTTGATTCAATAAAAAATCGCGCCGTGGTAATGATTCCAGCGCACAGATATTGTTCGTAACTGCTTTTGGCCTTCTATTTCGTCAATCCAGTGATTTTTGGCAACTCACTACGCTGGAAAGGCCGGGGTGTGGTATTCCGTGTTTATCAGTCGCAACTTTTTTAAATGACACCCAGAAAATAGCAATCGGTAAATATTTGCCGCATTACGTTGCAACGGCAGATGATACTGTCGAGAGTGACGGCTGTTTCGAGAAAATGCGACAAAGATATGAGTCCGGACATTGTGCGACTTACACTGAGAAAAATCCGCGTAAAATAATACAAGTTTTATACCATTTACATCGTAAAATTACACTACTGGTGGGCAGAAAGTTTCGCAACAAACATACTGCAATTTTACACATTTTTGTATAATATTTTACGAATCCAGCTACATGTTACGAAATTTGTGTAATATTGTACGAAAACTGAGTAATTTCCCACATCTTCTTGTAATTTCCATTCATGCAATATAATAGTATGTTTTTCCATATGAAGCCCATAAGTCTTTCCATATGAAGTCCCTTTTGGAGGTTAAAATATTGTATAAATTTTGAGTAAGCACGCCAGAATAATAATTACATAACAATTAAGGTTATTTGTCGTACGTATCATAATACAAATCTTGGACGTTATTTTGATAATCAGACCATTAAAAACATTAGTTGTCTGATGTGTCACACTGAAAATGTTCGTCAGATTGTATCGTTGCTAAATATAGGTAAATCTACGAAATTACCAGTACAATTACTTCCGCGCTGTAATTTTACACTACCCAGCAGCCGGGGATCAATTCAAATTAAAAACTTCTAATTGTAAAATGGATGCAAAACGAATTTGCATAAAAATATCTACGTTGTAGCAAATTGGAAATAATAGCGGCAAAAGAGAAATCGATATTTTTTCAAAAAATTGAAATTGTATTAAATTGTAAATAAAAATGAAGGCATATTCGAACTCTGGACTTCAAATTAGATAAAAAATAATTTAATTCGGAGCCATTTTGATTTACAATTTGATATAATCACGAACGATTAAATTTTAGATTACAGCTGATTTCTCATTGGTCGCTGTTTATTCCACTTTGATACAATTTACACATTTCTATCCAAATTGGCCGTGTGTCCATTTTATAATTATAACTTTTTGATTTAAATTGATTCTCGCAACCTGGGTACTGAACGGTTATTTCTTGCCACCGACTGTCAGTGTGATTTTACGTGGATTTTTCTCCATGTGTGTATACTTACACGATTTGACAGGGTATATTGGAACTTTGAAATCTATCATTCCAAAACTTGAATACACACATTGCATTATCGTATTTAATTAACCATCACATCATCAGGACCGCAAAACGCAAACAGCTTTGAAATCACCTTAGCTTGATCTCGATTATTCTTTGTCCGTAAACGGATCAACGTATTCTAAATTCATCTAATCTCAATCATCTAATTAATGTTAAGTGGCCAGAGTGCAGGCATACCGCCCAACGGAAAGACCAGCTCCTTTTTTCATCAACGTCCGCCCTCCCCCTCGGCATCCCCGTTCCCTTTGCGCTCGCGAGTTCAAGAGAGTTATTATTTCAATTCTTGAATGCTTGAACGTTTTCATTTACCGACTTGAGCAAAGCCAATTTAAAAGCTTCTTGTACGGCAAGCGGGAATAAATTTTGTTTGCGTCTTTTAAGCGACGTCCAAATTGTAAATATAATTATGTAATTAAAACTCTTTCCCGGAATCTATTTAATTCACCAGCCGGGACAAATAAACGGATAATCGTCGAGCAATTCGTAATTGGATTTCCCGGGTGAAACGCGACGCGTCTTCGATATGCGCGATTGTTCGCTGGTTCACATTGTTTACGCCCCAGGGTTGCCGGCACGAAAAATATTGACACCGTTCCGCCGGTTCGGCACGCGGAATTACGATTTACATTATTCATACGTCAATACTGGATGTGTGCGCCGAGCGTGCGCGCGCGCAAAATAACACGTAAGATATCGCGGCGTACATTATCGCCGGATCTAATGCACTTGCGGAAATTAAAATCGAATAAGGATGACCACCCCGTGGGGTCACCAGTAAACTCGTTACCGTAGCGCCAGCTTGACTTTTTTGCGCAACTCCGATGAGTCCGCGAAAACCCACTTTTTTTTATTCACAGACTCGCGTTTATTCCGCCGAACTCCTCGCTGGCGGTTGATTTTATTTAACATTTCGCGGCGGCCGTGTAATGACCGAAGCTCAATTATACCGCCAGCGCGTTTGTTAGTTCGACGAATGTGGGTCAAATGGTCAAAGGGTCAGATCGTAGGCAAGACCCGCGCGAAAGCGAAATTTTTCCGCGGAATTCTACGCCTCTGGCAGGATCGCTGCTTAACGAAGTTAGTTGGCCCATTAAGACGACACCGTCGTCTAAGCAGTTGCCTGTTTACCTGAATTAGGCATCCTTTATCGACCCAATTTGCGCGGTTGTCACGAGCATTTATTATGGTTAAGTTAATTTTCGCGGCACATCATACTAGACTAGACACAATTGTACGTCCGTTATGGAAATAACGACGCGGTATTATTACCGGCATTTACTATGAATATCACGTTAATATTTAAAAAAATGGATTCCACCTTGCCTGCGCGGGCGCAGTCAGATATTCAGACAATTCAATTGTTCCACCGAAGGGATCGCGGCAGCTTTATTGAAATGTGACGAAAATAATTTCGACTCGGCATCATACTCGACTTTTTCTGCTATAGTAACACGCTCCTGAATATTGAAGGCTGGTTAATTGTGTTTGCAAATTCGTTCTCAACCACGTCTTTAAGCTTAAATGAAGTTTTCATTATTCGAGGGCCCGGCAACGTTTCTTGTTTGACGTCGTATTTCGTCATGATTTCGAAATATTCTTCAATATTTACCCTGTCAGAGCCTCCAATCCTTCCTCAAATAAGTACAAAATTGATGCCGTGTTATTGCAATTTCTTTCGTGATCTGATTGATTGGTTCAATTCGAACTTGGATTTAAAATTTAACAGTTCAAGTTCGGAGTTCTCGAAACTTTTGAGGTTTGGAGTTCTCACGACAATTTTGATAAGACGGAACCCCCAGAAATTCTATAACTATACTTCCATATCAGTGGGCCGCGAACCGCCCAGATAATCTAGTATCCTCCTTCCCCTCCTCCTTCCCTAAAGTAAAAAGTTGATGACATAGTAAAGTTGGTCACATTTCACGCCGTTTTATTCGTGATCTGATTGCTAGGTTCAATTTGAACGTGATTCAAAATTTGACAAAATTTGACATTTGCGGAGTGATAATAATTTTGATGGAACGTGGAGCATTCTAAAAATGAAAAAAACCATATCTCTTTGAAGATTTGCAATATCCTTGAAAATTGTATGTACCATATATATAGTATATATTGTGGTATAGCAATTGTAAACCTTCGTTCATTAAACACTCATTCGTATTGGGTCGTTTTCATAATTAATGGTTGTGGTAACATACAAGTTATGCGAAGATTTCCAAAAGTCTATCACGGTCTTAATCAATTTTTTCGAATACTGTTCAAATACTTTTCGTTTGCTTTAAGATAACATTTTTATCGTTATTCGTAACGTTGTAAATTCATAATTTATTAAATGTCTGTTATTAAATCGCGATTAAACAAACGCTACAGTTATGCACGTTTTTCAAACATTTTTTGAAAATATCGACCATAACTTCAACAAGCTAGCCACGTTAATGGCAGCTATTTATCTCCGCTTGTATTATTATGATGCTGTTGCACCGAGCACCCGAAAGTTCCGATTCCGCGGCGATACGGTTTTTGTTTCCACGTCACCTTTTTTGTCACAACTGGGACGTGTTAATCTATTACGCCTGCAAGGGATCAAGTTCTTGTGTTAACACTGAAAAACAGGCTGCTTAAGCGTGCGTTTCTATCATTATCATAATCCGAATATTTTTTGCACCGGAGGCTATCGAAATTCTGATTTGCCAGGCGGATCGCAGATAAATAATCGTCGGACTAACTCTCTCATAAGTACGTTACCAAAAACACAATATGGCTCCTACATTTAGTTCAGTGTTGTAGGAAAAGTCCATACAAAATTAATAAAGCGATTAATTAGAAAATGTTTTGCCTTGTTTCATGCCATAATATCTTTTTTGTCAATAAATTGACCTGAAACAATAATAAATTGAAAATTCGTCAGACACTTCAATACAAATACTACAAAACGGCTACAAAGAAAAATTCGCTAATTTTCCTATATAATTACCTTCTTTAGAACACAAATTAGCATTCTCGATTTAATATGCATGTGTTCAAATGTAACCCCGACATTCGTTTGCCTAACGATTGCCGATACGCATTATCCATTTTTAGGTAGTGAAATTACATTTAATTTAATAACCTATTATTATTTGGTAGACGCAAGTAAAGAGCACTCTGTAGCAAATTCAATTTAATGCATATTAAACAAATTTAATTAAATTACCTTTAGCGCAAGTTCGTTTAAGGCTACTTTATGCGGAAGTACTGGCACGAATTTGAAATAAAATCACGCGGGTGCCCGTTTAACGCAATTGTCATTCGCGCGTCTCGCGGGGCCCCAGGCCAAAACCGCTCAATCGCACCCGATAACGCCTAACACATAATCACACTTCTTTGTTTATTTCATTCAATTTCAAACGCTGGCGATGTCAATAAATTTACGCTAATGTCAGTGCAATTAATGCAACTTCGAACTGCCGTGAATATTCACTTTACAGCACACTTTGGTATTGAACTGTCCGAACATCATATCTTCCTTACATGCAAGAATGTTTATTGGTTATTGAGGGGACATGCCCTATCTTGGTACGTCTTACAGCCACCCGATTGGTACTTTATTTACACTGAGAAAACTATATGGTGCCATTTAAGTGGTAAAAGTGCCAAGTGGTAAAAATTTAATACTTGAAGTTGTATACCCTAGTAAAAAATGGAAAGTTTAAAAGTTTGAAAAAATTTGAATATAGAAACAGAAAATATGTCTAAAACAGACCTTTTAGACATATTTTCAGTCTTTAATTTCCGACTTTATCAGATATTTTCAGACTTTCCATTTTTACAAAGGTAATTCTAAAGGTTTAAATATTTGAAATTGTACCGATGTAGGGCTTAATAGTTGCATTATATATTCAGCACGTTTAAAAACGGATAAATCTGTCGAAAAACCAATTTTTCAATACTTTTTCATATCGCAATATGACAAAAGTACAAAAAATGTACAGGTATTCGTATAATGATTAACAAAAATCGACGTGCCGATACTAATCCATAACTATTTCAAATGGTAACATTTTATCCCTTCAGTGTTTCAGTTTCAATATTTGACTAATAGTATGCCTTATCACTTGAAACTGAGAGAAAGGCTGTGTTATGCCAGCAAGATTTTGTGTTAGTACAGTATACAAGTATCGCATTGAAATGTGCCAGCAAATATAGATATTGTAATAACAACAAACAACTTATTGTGTAAAAGTCTGAAACACAACATAACCTGCAAATAATCGCAATAAAATATTTCTGTTGATTCAACAAGCGGTGTGTTACTAAATGGTTCAGTTTTGCTCATACTACTTAGTGTTTTTGTTAGAATATAAGAAACTTGTGTTGTGGATGCATAACAGTAACATTCTATCCGTTACAAAATATACTTTTGTTACGGAAACACAAATGTCGCATTAATGTAACAAGACTTCACCAACAAAACAAATCGCATTAACCTGACTTAACTACTTCTCTCTGGGTATTTCGTAGTACACTGGCATCTCTTACAACTAATGTGGTAACTTTTACCACTTAGTTTTCTCAGTATCATTATTTTTGGCGTGTAACAAAAACGTACTTTTCTGACAAGAGTCCACGGAGTGTTTCGAATTTTTTTGCATCGCCAATCCCTGGAATAGTCGCACTTAGTAAAGCCGAGGAAATGTTGAATTGTCCATTGCGCATAAAATCTCTTTCTATTCAGAAACAGGATCGCGTAACCCGAAATCGAAAAACGCAAAAAAACAGCCGGACGAGAAATTGTCGAAAGCCTTGGTTCATTCCGTCGTGATTCTTTTATCATCTCGTTATTTAACGAACCGAAAGTCCGTAAGTCGGCGTGCGAGTGACCTGAATTCGCGGGGTTGGCGTCGTAAATAAACAATCGAACGGGGCATCGCGCTTTAATGCATTCAATTACGGGCGCGGCTTCGTGGCGTAAATTAGCGGCTGACAATCATTTTCGACGTTGCGCCGAGCGTAAAAATATGCATAGCGTATTACGGCGCGGGAAGCCCGCGCGACTCGCGGCAACACCTATAGCCGTTTCGGCCGCGATTTCGCGCGTATATTACTGTCGGGAGTCATTAAAGGTAATCCGGGCAAGTTGGTAAATGGATAGGGCTCGGTACATACGAGATGCTGCATACATATTTATAAGCCCCATTGTGAAAGCCCCGGGAAAATATAGACAACAATAATACACTTTGCGACAGCGCGGAAAAAAGGAAAAGAAGGCGAAACAAGGCCGGCCGATGCGGAATGAGCGCGCCACCGGAAAGATCAAAATGGCCGTTCGGGTATTATTTTAGGATGTTATTTTATCCGAAGCCGGCCCTGTTATTGTTCGGCCCGCGAACGCTCCGATTTGACGAGTATCGTAAATCTCGCGGAAATACGCTGACCGCCTTAAGAACGAATGAATACAATGTCCAACAGTACAGTGATTCCGAATGGACTCGTGCTGCAACAAATAACCGCGTTTATTTGCGACAATGTGCAAGGAACGACGGCTACGGCTTGCTCGTTCGTATCTTGCGAGCATTACTTTTTTTCACATCCGTGCCGATGTTTTTTTACCTTCCCGTTTTCCCGCTTTATTTGTTCGGCCAATTATTTATGATGTCCGACATGACTCGTCTCAAACGAGTCAGCGCGGACTGTGCACCCTGTTACCCAATTTCGAGCTCGCGGCCGTGCAAAAAGTCAAACTTTCTTGTCACGTCAGAAAAACGAAAATTCGCCCCGAAACGTCGTTCTCTCTATTTTCATTAAGAGAAACGTTTTATTTCCTTCTTATTTTCGTCTTCAGCGCTGATCATCAGGTGCAAAAGCGTGTTGGTCTATGTGGCGAAAAACTAGCACCGCAAGCGGATTAATGCTGAAGGAGCCGTCGGCATAAAGTAAATGTTGATTAACGCTTGTATGATTGCGGATGCCGGGCGTTCATTTTGTTGACTCTTGTTCTTCTCCACACCAGGCTAATGTGTATCAGTTACCATCTGCATTCGGCCGATGTAGACGCCTGTTGTATTAGCAAACCGTGTACCTTTGCATGCATAAGAGCGCACGCAGCCAGTGTTTATTGTTGCATACGTAAACAATGTATCCGAAGCGGCGATGAGATGCCCGACAAACGATCGGCCCTCGAAATCGATCGGCCATACTCGACAATTTTTCGCCGGCCCTTTCCACGCCGCTATCATCCCGGAAACGTTCATTCCATCTCCCAACGAGAAGAAATGCTGCAGCACGCCTCCTGTCCAGAGAGCTCTTTCCCGGGGCTTTGCCGAATTTCGGGCGAAAGTGCAGCGAATTTCGACTGTCGCCGGATACGATGGGTGGCATAGCAAATTTAATACAGACACTTGTCTCTGTTCGCCATTGCTCATGAATGCCCTCTTTTGCATGCAACTCGCGAAATGCCACAAACAAAACAAGCAGCTTTCATCTCGAGTCATTTCCTCCCGCGGCTTGCACGCAAAAAGCGTCGCTTTTTTAATATTCATTAAAGTCCTCGAAAACCTTGGCCTGCATTTCGATATTCAAATACCTGGTTGCCCACATTTTATCGCGCAAGGGCTTATTAAACGCACGCCGGTTTCGTGCCACGTCTGAAAGCAAATGAATGCAATCAATTTTGGTCGTATTATGATAATGAGGAATGAAAAAATAGGTGTAACTGCAGTTGCGTTGAGTTATAGAAAGTGGTCCACGTCGTTAGGCGTGCAAAAATAACCAGGCACGTCGCAGCTTGATAATTATTTTTCGACGACTGATGCGCGAACAAAGCGACCGTCTGACAGTTTGGATTTCGCGACGAAAAAACCGAACGCTAATTATTTTTACTCGAACAGCCACTTTCGCCTCTGCGACATTTAATGTTAATTCGTTTAATCGGACGTCTCGATAAGAGCGAGCACGTAATTTCGTGCGAGAAAAAATAGTTAGATTAATAATTGTCGGGTACTACAGGAATATCGCATTGAGAGCAACAAAATTCACTCGACATTGTTGATTATTTTCGCTGCGAAACTTTCGCAAAAATCTATCGCTTAGTGGTACGCTCGTATAACTATTCACGGTATATCGGGCGTCGTGCTTGAGTTGAAATAGTACGCGCATTACGGCCAAATATTATATTCGCGACGTAATGTGAACAAACGCGTGCCGCGCTTTGTAATAAACTACCAATTTATAGTATACTGGTGAACATAATGCGCGAATTTATGGTATGCAAGTACTAGGAAATGGTGTGTGGTGGAATCGTTGTTTGCACGCGCTAAGATTAATGTTAGACTCTGGGCTATTAAATACTTTATTTATTTAGCGAACTTGCATTGGCCACGGACTCCTCGAAGATGGCACGGGTGTGCGTCGCGGGTACATTTAATAACGGTCTTCGATTATTCGCGATTTATGGACTTACGGGATTCGCGGGAAACGCAGATGCAATATAAGTTTCGTATAAAAGTTATGTTTCGAAAAAGGTTGACGGAATATAATAATAGAGGGTGAAAAGAATTTTTGAATATTTCAAAATGTAAAATGGTGAGCATATATTTCGTGATCCGAATGAATTTATTGATTCGCACCATTTGAGCAGTTAAAAAAAGAGGTTAGAGACATTACTTTTGTTGACGAGACTTGCATTTTTCTGTTAGTATATACATAGTCAATGTATACATCGCTGACTCAGGCATACCTACAGTTGACTCAATTGCATTACTTGGTCGCATAAACAGACTGTCCCACAATGTACTAAAACGAACAGTATTACATTTAATACATTCTTGAAAATATATATTACATACAATACCCTCTTGTTATTACATTCTCTGCACTAGTAATTCCTTCAGAATATTTCTCTTGTTAATTCCATTTTCAATTGTTCAAATTTCGAAATATTTCCTCTACCAAATCTCTTCTTTTAACATTGAAAAATGTGTTACTTGAAATTCCATTACCTTAAGCGAAATTCGACTTTATGAGAAACAAATTATAAATATCAGAACCGTTTTCCGCAAATCGGTTACCGTAAGTAAATACTCACTCTCATTAATTGACAGACAACTTTTCTTTGTGTATGACGGTGAGCGAAGTTTTTTATTTACGGTTTTTTACGATTTTATTTACATTTAAATAAAATCGTAAAAATGTGCAAATGTTCAATTCCTGTCACTGTAACATATTTTAGGTTATGAACCATTAACGATTCATTATGTCGGGTGCATAACTTCTCAATTCGGTTAACTTAACTACTTATTTCGCGGACCACAAACTCAACAGCATATGGTCTTCATTATTGAAAACTTTTCTCAGCGCACAATTAACGAGTACTAGCACAACTCACAAAAACACATGATCCATTATCTAATTTTTTCCTTGTCTTCGAGAAATACATGCTTCTATTGAAACGCGATAACACATTAAAGTTTTCACGAGCTTTCAGCCGACTTTATTTCCCATCCTTTCCCACGCGCAAAGCAAGACGAAATAATTTGTTTCGCGCGTAAAAGCATCCGCCGGTAATTAAACTTAGGCGTAATTACGATACAGCGGCGTTCGAAGGCGACGCAAAAATATCGTCGTATCCAGGTCGCGCGCCCGAATGAAATAATAATACGACGAAAGTACGCTCGTTGCTTAATATCCCAGGCCGAGGATCGTCGCTCGAGAATTACAATGTAACGACACCTTTCCAAACAAGCTCAAAATTGGCCGCGTAAAAATAAAACACGCCCCATTCCGGCGGCTGTTATTGCACGAAAACGGATCAAGCACGATTACCATCGGGTCTTACGACGCGCCGGAGCTTTCACGCCAAATCAAATATGGACCTTCGTGGTTTTAATGAGAGCTAATTTTTGCCCGCGATTACACGAGCTAATCGGTTTGATCGCTGTTTCTACGCTTGCCGCGCGCCGTGACGTATACCCATTTGCGGTCCGCAAAGCGAGCTCAGGCTATCTTCGTTCGACGGGAAATATTTTATTGGCGTTTTTAACGACGCGTAGGGTTTTACGTCCGATCAAACTTTTCCGCAGCCGCCAGCCAAACGAGCCATCCAAGGCCGGCAAATTTAATTAGTTAATTTATTTTTTACCGCGGGTGTATGCGATTTTTGTTGTCCGGGTTTTTTCGCAAAATGAAGCGCGTCGTTTTTAATTACGCAAGCGCGACGCTAAAAACGGCTTTAAGAGGTTTCATTACGCCGCGGCGTGATTTTAATCTAATTTGCCGAAGAGCTTGTAAAAAATGTCGCCGAGTAGGGGGCGCTAAAAGGATGCTAATGTCGGCCGCTGCCGCAGGACGATTCGCGCCAGGTATTCTTATGGGACGCGTTCCAGTTCTCGACGATAAATGGACGGACGCGCGTGATCGATATTAAAGTCTTCAAAAATGACGTCGTCATTGCGTTAGGGCATCTTTTTAATGTTCGTCCTGGTTGAATATCGGTGTAGTGATCATCAGATTCCACATAAAAAAGTTTATGTCAGTTTTGATGTTCAATTTAGAAATGACGGGTAAATTATGTACGCAGTTTAACGATAAACTGCTCATTTTCAGAGAAAATAAGTCACACGTTTACCCTAGTAAAAACCATCTAAAACTCATCCAAATGTGCCATTTTTTAATCAAGTTAGATAATTTTGACACCAGATTTGGATCAAAACCTAATAATGAAAGATCTTTTATAAAAGCAAGTTTAATCCAATTGCAAAATGCTTTCGTAGAATACACCTGACATTGTCCAAGAAATATTTTCGACTAATTCCATTGCGCATATTTAAGGAACTCTTGAATGTTGGAATCATTTATCAACGATATTATTTTTAACGTGTTTCGCTGTCTGCATTCAGACGCTTTCAGTTGCTTTAGTATTCGCTTGAACTTTATTTTTAATTTATAATTTACTTTGCCAGTGAATGTCGCTACTCATTTTCATTACGAATCAATGATGAATTAAAAAGTCGTAAAAAGTCGCCTTTTTACAAGTTAAAAAGGCGAAGTAAGTCTTTAACTGTCACAGAATTTTTAATATTTGTTCATTTCGTTAACACAGAACTTACTGCACAATTAGCCGACCATTATTGACTGCATAATTAATAGTCAGATTGTTTGATTTATAACAATTTTGTTAACTTTGTTAACTCATTTTGAAATCCACGCTGAATGGTCCGACCGTCACTTCGACGAATCGAAATTCCCGAAGCAACCGTTTAGTCCGACGCTGCTAATTGTACCAGGCAATAATCGTCGGCGGGACACTTTCTCAAGCCGAGCAGCCGCCCGCTACGGATGTAGACACAAGTGCAATTATGTCATTATTATTCGCATGTTTCATTGGCGCATTTAGCCGGGCCGCTCCGATTATTATTCTATTGAGCTCGTAAGACGCGCGGCATCGTGTCGTACGAACATCTTACGGCCCTCGGATGTTGCCACGCCGACAAGAAACCGGCCCGTTAGAAGCCAGGCGTGAATTCGCGCGCGATCACCGTGACGGAATTTATGCGACACTTTAACTTCGAAATTATTGCAACCGATGATGCATAAACGCGGCAGCCAATCAAAATTTAATATTCCACGTGGAAATGACACCCGGCCGATTGGCTCCCGCACTTTCCGTCGAGGACGCTTTCTATATTCAATGTAACGTATAATAATGCCATCGCAGGGACGCGAATTAAATGCTAAAGCATGCTAAAATATACAAAATGTGTGGTTAACCGAAATCGAGAGAAAATGAATATCGTGCGATTTCTCGACTTTTTGTTCAAGTTAACGAGACAGTCGCTATTGTTAAGAAACATTTTGGTTAAGTATAAGAGGGAATTTTCAATAAAAAAGTTCTAAAATTTCTTATCATCTAAAATATATAAACTTTTTTAAAATGATCATGTTCTTCTGTCCTTATGCTAAATATATACCTTACTTGCACACGTTTAAGCAATATTCAACAGTATAAAAGAAAAGCGGAAAGTTTTTATTGAAGAAAAGAACCCGCTTTGCAAATTTCGTGGCGAATTTTTTACCAACCGGACAGTAAAAAATATCGCGTATCCGTAATCAAGTTTCCGGGTAAAATAATGTAAAACCATAAAACAATTTTTTATTGGTCGAGCGTTGTTTGGAAAAATTGAGAAACCATTTCGGTCATTCAATTTAGTTTCCCGTTGCAATATATGTTGACCGATCGAAAATGCGCAAAATAGTTGAATGAACGCAAAAGGTATCTAACTCATTTTAAATTCAATTGAAAACGTTCGGATAATTGTTTGTGGTTGAAAAATACGTTGCAAACATTAAATTTAATCTCAGTAATTAATTAGATTCAATTATTAATCGACTCGAATTCACGCAAACAATTAATTTTTTCTGATAGTTTCCGATAAACCTTTTAAAGAGATCACGTGGAGATATTTGCGTCCGTGAGAATAATCAATGCGCCACGCAGCCCGACGGTCGTAAAGACGTGCAATTGAAAATTATCCGAACGTGAATATTACGGAACTTTCTTGAAAAAGGTATCGCGATTACACTAAATATCGATCGACCTAATCTCCGTCGATGAAGTCTTGAACTTGGCACGTGCGAAAAAGTGATACACTTTATCGCGCGCGGATTTCTCGTGAATCAGCGCACGAAAATTAATTGAACGGCTGTTTGGTAAAATAGACATTTGCGAACAACCCCGTTCCCTCCGACATACAACACACCGCCAATTGGTTCGTCCAACGTATATTTATGACAATATCGCTGAACGATAAACAATTTGATATCTCGGTAACGAATATACCTGTTCAACGCTATAATATCTACGAATTCGTTGTCCCGCACTTTATGTCGTTAATTAATATTAGTCATCGTTGACGTAGTTTCAATGCAAATACGCGTAACGCCCGTATGATGGCGTAACAGTCGTCATAGATATTTACTTTCTCTTTTTTCTGATTCAAGTACAGTTACACGCAAATTGCTGTTTGTTGTTTAATCATTAAGCAAATTATGAACGACTTATACACCGACGATATTGCGGTAACGGAGAAAATAGCATGAAATCACTATGCATATTATATGCACAAAAACATTTGCATTGCTCTTTAAATATCGTTCAACAAACAATTCGAATGAAAGATGAGATGCATATTTCCTCGTAGTTGTCGTTACTCGTCCTTGTTTGTTCAAACTGATAGCCCAAATTATGAATTGACTCATTTCGGCGTAAACAACCCCGTTAGCTGGTTCATAAAACTCGCTGAACCCCGGCGCAAAGAGCGACCATCTTCACTGCGAAATATTCTAAATAAATATCCGCATTAAAATGTCAATGTATATATCACGAAATAAACAACGGGGCCGAGTGTCGCCCGTTAAAACCTCCCATGTTTATAGATGTAATCCAAATTTAACTTGCACCTTACACATAATCCCGAAATTATTATAGCACGGCATGCCCCATTAATCACCGGATACATTTTGCTCGCAAAAATGGCGCAATAAATATAATTAATAGATTGCGCCTGGGCTACGGAATAATTTGTCGATGTCCGAGCCGCGGTCGCGGCGTCCGGACCTCCGTCAATTAGCGAAATCTTGCGCTCGCCTTGTGCGGCGAGATTGATAAACCGTCGGGACGAAAATGGCGAATATCGGAAAACAAAAAGCCGCCAGGCGAAGGGAAAAAGTCGCGCTGTAAAATCGCGAGTCAATAGTCGGTAATTAAGTCGAGTGTTAAAGTTGTACTATAACTCGACTAGTGTATCGATTTATGCAAAGCGCCGCCATGAATTTTGCATGACGCATTGTTTTATGAAATCGAGCATCAACGTCGAACGTGTTCCTTTGTTTTTATTAATTACGCTGATATAACGCAGTTACCGTCCAATGATATCGCTGTAAATAGACGCTATTCTGCACCTTCACGTAGCAGATAAGAAGTGCTGACGTTCAAACTGAAAACGTGGTTCTTTTTTTATTACTGCAGAAAACGAATACTTAGATTCTATCGTAGTACACTTTGATCTGGCTTATAAGAATCCTGACTGGTTTCTCCTGCAGTGGTCCCGAAATTGAAAATATCGAGACCAAAGTAATTTGTGCCCGATCGTTTTGACATAAAATATTATTTCAAGAGTGAAATTTGATTTCAACTACTGTTCGCGATTTCTGGCGAACGATGGGAAGTCATTTTATTACTCTTGTATTAATTATACGCAAGAATGTATTATATAATACGATATTAATAATTGATTCCATTAGCATACATTATTACACAGCAATTATTATTATACATCATTAATCGATACAAATATACGTGTGCACACATTTTTCACTGTTATGCACACATTAAACATTCATTACTATTTAGACAAACCTAAATATCGAGATGCCTAAATCGATGATAAAATGTAACATTCCTTGGCTTCCTTATACCAATAACAATAATCTCTCCACTGTGCATTACCATCGATGAGTTTTTATTTATAAATCTCTAATTTACTGTTCCAACCGAACTTACCAACTAGATCATCAGTCAACTGTTTTTCATACGACATCGTATCGTTTCAATGAAAAGAGACCGGGCCTACAGACTGCGAAAATGCAAACAAAGTCCTCCAATTTGCTACACACCTCTGTTTGCATACGTGTAACTGACGATCCACGTCCCCAATTAAAAGCGCGAATCTCGGATTATCATTTTAGCCGTGACCGAAACTCATTTTCCAAGACCCATTATTCCCGACGAGCTGGTAAACCCAAAAAATAACAACGAATTAGCCCAAGCAATTTGTCACCTCGGCCGACAAGCTGTACCCCCCTTAATTGAACGAACGAACGCAAACTCGCGACCTGTAATTGAAGTAAATGCGCGCGCAACTTATTATAAGTAAATTATCCGTTTGATAATCAAATGAAGAGAATTTCTGGAATATTGCGCACGCCGGCGCACCGTACAACAGTATTATTTGATAATCGAATTAAAAGCGAAATGTGGACGAAAGGAGGAGGATAAGCATCGTGGGCGTGGCGATTAGTCATTGTCCCGTGAACTGGTTGGTGGACAATAATTCGACGCGGTGATACCTTCTGGTTGCAGGTCCGGTTGCGGCGCCAAATTGGAGCTGGGCTTATGTATGAAATTAATCACGTTATGTTGCTGGGCAATTGGCGCAAGGGCGACGTCGCTGGACGCGACGTACGAGTCGACGTTTTACTCGACCGCGCGCCCGGTCACGACTACCGAAATCGTTTATCAGCGATTTGCCATCGAGCCCCAGGATCAAACGGCGGTCATTGGCAGCCGAGTCACGCTCCCGTGCCGAGTGCTCGATCAAAAGGGACCGGTCCAGTGGACGAAGGACGACTTCGGCCTCGGTGCTGTGCGAAATCTCACAGGCTTCGAGCGTTACACCATGATTGGCAGCGACGAAGAAGGTACTTTTTGCTTATCTCTCTGTCTACGTTTTCTCCGTTTCCGCCACGAAAAGTCCGAGCCGCTTGCGAACACATCCCACGCGCACCCCACTTTTCCGTTTCTGCTTCGATCGCTCGGCGTCACTGCAATGTCTTTATTGAAACAAATTAGAGATAAGTCGAGCGACGCGCCAATTCGCTGCAAACGAATCGAGGGGTGCTGTTTTTCGGGCAGAACGCGTTTTTGAAACAGCCGGAATGGCTTTTGTTGTAAAACGCGCTCGTAAAAGTGAATCACTTGTTGGCGCGGATTTGGTTCTGGTGTATGCAACATTTATATGCGAAAATGATCTCGTTTAAAGGCACTTGTGCGTGATTCGAGAGAGCATTGTTTTGTTGAAATTAAATATATTAGTACGTGAAAGTGTTGAATGGTGATGGGAAACATTGTGCTTGATGCAAAACAGGTGTCCGTTTTTCATTGCTGTTGGGTTCATGTGTTGTACAAAAACAATTGTCTCCTTGGCGCATCGATCAGCGAGCTTTGTATAAATTGTTTCGGGTAATCGAATGATAAATGTAAAAACATGGAAAACATTGATCAGTTTTAATAAGCGGGGGAAAAATGAGTATCATGCACATCAATTCGTAAATAATCTGCTCGTCGAAAAGGTCTTCATCATATTAACCATTCTTTAACCTTAATATGGATAATTTCTGTTCAGCGTATTATTTATGTACAGTAATGCTATTAAATACGGTTTTATAATGAATCTAGGAATAGTTTGGTTGAAACTGCAATTACAAGAAAACGAATAATTCGATTCATATCTGCTGCCCGCACATTTTGAACGAACTGGAAACCCGAATCTTTTTTGATTGATGATTCGGCGTACAATGACACTTTCGGCAAAACTGGGATTAAAAAAAATGACCACGCGATTTGTGTATTTCGGTGCGCAGTTTTTGACACGCGGAATAAAAAATCGATAGCTAAACACTTGGGAAATAAATGGACGATGAATGAAAATATTCAACCATCCATATCACTATGACTAGCATTTAAATGTGAAAAATAACACGTGACATTTGTTTCCCGTTTATTATTAAATCAATATGAATATTGTTAAATGCAGTAATATAATTGATTTTCCACTTACTTTCACTGAAAATAATTTTTCAAATATTTATCGTTAAATATGTTAGATTTAGTCCACATGCAAATGTCAATAAATATCATCCCGCGTTAATACCTTTTCTATTTATCATCTATTACAGTCTGATGGAAAAAGTGGCTAGAGTGAATAATGTAATGTACTAAAATTTGCGATGCGATACAAACATGAAATTTCAGTGCGATAATTCTCGCTCGTAAACTCTATCTTATTACTTTTAAATTATCCCATTAAACTGTAAAACATATTATAACATTAAATAAAGTCGAAGTGTAACATATTACACGCGGTGTTATCGCGCATTACTGAACAAGCATAACAGTAATCAGTTTGAAAAGTAGCTTAATAGTTGTTAGAATTTTCTGACGCCAGGCATTTCACATTTAATAAAGTATTTAATTACATAATTATTATAAAATAACTGCTAATAAAGTTGACAAAAGGAAACAATGGCCGTAACGAACATTTCAATGCAATTCACCGATTTATATGAATAATTACTTTTTAACTGGGTCGCATCTTTTTCCATTTAATTGATTTTACACTTCCAGCATAATTAAATGGCAAATTTAATCTAAGATATTAATCGTTAATTTAATTTTTCAACGTTATTTTGCGGCAATGAAAGTCCAATTTAAATGACAATCGTTATTCGACATTGCTGAAAAATACCTACTCTTTGCAATTTTAAACCTTTGATTCCCAAAAAGTATACGCCAACCCATTTCAAATTAGTACAACCGCTGCGCCATCTGCGCTTGAAGTTGTCAGTGAAAACAAATTGAATTTGAATTTAAGCGAATTTGGGTTAATTTATTAAACCACCGATAACTGTATTTGCAATTTTAATATGAATATATCGCCAACGGAACCGAAAGTACATTAAACGTTTGGCGGACGTTTAGCTAACGCTGCCTACAGGTTTCTTAACCGTTTCAAACTGTCTATAAACATTCGACAGTTTATAGACTAGGACAGTTTATAGACAAGGAATCGACTATTGTAGGAAGTTCTCTTAACGTTTCTGAAAACGTTGCCTCGACATTGCTAAATGTTTTACAAACATTGTGATAATTTATTTTTAATAATTTTTATAAATTATCGAAAGGGTTCCTAAACGTTTGTAGAACGTACCGAAACGTTTACTCAATTAAAAAAATATATCACTCGGAATTGAACTAAACTAATACTGAACCACTAATATTCAGACTTGTATATAAACAAGTGTTTTTTGTTGATATATCCCAGCATACGTTTTTATAATCGAATAGAGAATCTCCCACAGCCGGAAATTAGTCGGTTCCCTTAACGTTTACATACCGTTTAGAACGTTCAAGAAACCTGTAGATAACGTTATGCCAAACGTTTATTGAACTTTCGACTCTGTTGAGATACATTTATTTTGGCAATTTGTATCAGTGTGTGACACATATTTACGTTTTTCAGTATTGTTTCCACTCATAACTTACAAACTCTGCCACCATAGGTAGATTTTTTGGCGCTGCGAGACGTACCGTTTTGGCATATAACTTCACCGTGGGACGGAACGACTTTTTAATGGAAGGACGTTGTACATAAGATGTTTCTTCTGATATTGATTCTCTGTCATCTTAAGATCATTATTAGCCAAAATGAAAATCATCTAGCGGGCGCATTTTGAGAAAAAGCGGATTTTCTATAAAAAAACGATTTTTGAAGGTTTAAAACGCTTGAAATATTGAATTAGGTTGTAAATGTATTGAATATGCACAATTTAACAGTTCAACATTACATTTATTTATTATCAACAATAACAAACGTATTATTTATTAAAAGTAAATATATAACAAATAAATATTTCCAACATAATGAAATTGTATCAACAATAACAAACACTTATTTATAATTATTTATTATCAACAATAACAAACTTATTAAAAGTAAATAAATAACAAATAAATATTTATAACATAACGAATTCAAGAAAATTAAATTGTATCATTTGATAATATAAAGACCGCTTTTTCTCAAAAGCGCTCGATGGATGATCAATTTGTTATGTATTTATTGTTGATAATAAATAAATTTTATAGTTAAACTATTAAATTGCACTTTAAAAAATGCCCTGTTGTCGCAACAAAAATCTTTCTATGAGAGAAGGAAAATCAGTTATTTCACAACATGACTTTAGGCAAACAGACTTCATGCTGTGACAGCAAGAAAATCTGTTTGAACTCAATCTTCTGTTGGCGGAATGTTTTTTTTTTTTTTTTTGAGGTTATGAGGAGCGTACCACGCGTGCGCGCGCAGTACGTCTTCTTTCGCAAACGGATATCATGCTGTCACAGAATGAAAATCAGTTTAGGCCAACCAGAATTACTTTCTGTAAGAAAAAATACATATGAATATTGTCGCAGAGTGCCATTTATATTCTAACAAACAGAAGCTTTTACGAAATGTAAATTTTACTGACATAAACAAAAGAATTTTAAGAGTGTGTGCATATTCAATACATTTACTGCCCAATTCAATATGCCAGGCGTTTTACACTCTAAAAAATATCCAGTTGTCGTAGACTGAATCCGGCAACCAGAATCGGAAAATCCGATCAAATATCGCGTGAGAGGAATTCCGGTTACTGTAACCGGATTCTGGCTTCCATGATCGGAAATGAGGTTAGGTAAATACAAATTGTCTAACAGTCAGTGGAAATTATTGTTTCGGTACATAGATAACTTTATCGGAATATACCCTAACAGAATGGTTAGAAAATGGGCATTAATTCGAAATCAATACAGATGTCGAATAGATGTTGAAGCGATGTCAAAGCAATGTCTCAATGTCCGTTCAGGTGACATCGAATCGACATCGAAGGCTCAATGTTGATTCGACGTTTCGCATCGATATGGAATCGATATGGAATCAACATTAATAAACAACATGTCGATTCGATGTCGATGCAAAACGTCGAATCGACATTGAGCCATCGATATCGATTCGATGTCACCTGAAC
>JABFPB010001842.1:0-22962 GCA_022817645.1 Ceratoteleas bidentatus
ATTGGCATGACATTCACATGTGACTTCACAGTGAGTTCACTGTGACTTCACTGTGAAATTGGTTGTTGTCAGGGCTTTCATTGGAAGGGGTTTTAATTATTAAAATTATTAAAATTTTTATTATTTATGAAAAAAATTCAAAGTTCCAATATAGTGAAGTGTTCTCCAAATGTTGCTGAATATATTTTATCCGTCATATATTTTATTATGATCGAATCTGTACTTTCTTCAATGTACTCATACAAAATAACGTTTCTACATGTATATTCCCCCTTAAATGTATAACTCCAAAACATATAGCTCAAATTATACCAAAAATCTCAAATGAAAGATGTGAAATGATATACCGAGCCAAAGTTCATTATAAAACTCTAAACTCTTACTGAAAATTGAATCCCCAGAAATCTCACAAATGAAAGATGTGAAATCGAATACCGAGCTAAAGATCATTATAAAATTACAAAGCTCTTCCTGCAAATTGAACACCCAAAACTATTCCATTTTTAAACTTGTAAATGCAAAATATACTTCAAGTTTAAACCAGTGTTACTAAATCTCATAAATGAAAAATTTGACACTATATATCGAGCCAAAGATTGTTTTAAAAATCCATAATTTATCGCATAAATGTATAATTCCAAATTACAGGATTTCCAAAACTGTTTACTAGAAACTGGAAACCATAAAAATTCTGACTCCAATTTAAATTTCTTGCAAATTCAAAAAATCTTATATGATATTATAAATTGTTATAAGTATTGGGATCTAAGATACTTTATTGCGACATCTGAAACTAGGACAAAAAAAGAAACTTGTCCTAGTTCAGGTGGCAAAATCTGAACTAGGACAAGCGTGCACTTCCCGCATGATATAAATGTTTTAACAAATACGGTATTTTTTGTTTGATACCCTCCTAATTGTATAATTATTAAACAAAACATACTTTTAAATATAGCTTTCCTAGATTTGTTAGTTTCGTTCGTTTTGTTAGTTTTGTTAGTGTCGTTAGGTTGGTTAATTTTATTATTTTTAAAGTACAAAAATCGTGAGCAAAAAAAGTTTTACTATCAAATAAAATTTGCGAGTCTATTTTTTGAACTTCTGTTCGTGTTAAATTCAAAAATAGACTCGCAAATTTTATTTGTTAATAAAACAAAGTCAGCGGCTAACTCACTGGCTCGCTATTTTTACCTTTTTAAGGTTTTTTTTTCGAAAACTGGCTTTGGCTTTATTTGAAGTACATGTTTTGTAATTATACATTTAAGGGGGAATATACATGTTCACGGGGAGAAAAAATGCTATTGAACTAACCTCAAACTCGCTGTTGAAGCTTGAATGTTGAAACAAGAGCGAATGCCGTTACAGCAGCATTCGCTCTTGTTTCAACATTACCTTACTTCTTGTAAGGTAATCTGAGTTTTCATTTCAAATTACCTTACAAGGGTGTGGAACGCTGCGCGCAAACTAGTGCGCGCGGCGGCACGGTTTCATTCAATAAGACCTATAGCCGCTATTTTGAATTTTTTTTAATGAAAAAATTTGAGATTATTTTTCGATTACGAGGCAATAATGTTCACTAACTTCTGTTGAAATAATTATTCATTATATATCCACAAACAATTCGCCAATTTTGACGCAATTTTCATGCCTATGAACGGTAACCTCCCCTTAAATCAACTCAGATATTTTAATTCAGTGAAGTAAAGTTTAAATGAAAATTTATTTTGTAAGTGATGATTAAATCTCTATACGTCCAAACGCCCGAAACCGTCTCGACGGTTTCGGGCGTTTGGTTTATTATATTTTTTACTGAATCAATACGATCTAAATGTGTATACAATCAGAAATCTAGTTGGGTAAGCCTGGTGAATCACTGGGGCCCGGCCGGGTTCTCACCGGGTAGCACCGGCCTGATATGACATGCGAAAATATGGCCGGGTCCTGGCCGGATCTTCACCGGGCAGCTCCGGCCGGCGCATTTGTTCATGAACAGTTAAGCAAGTAGACTTATGAGCGACGTCGGCAGTACTACGGATCTGGAGGCAAGGGTTCGATTCTCGGTATCGACGAAGCAGTTTTTCACCAGATAAAAAGAGTTGTTCTTTCATACAAAATCACTTTAGAAAATTGATTGAAAATTAAAAATTAAAATTGCGAATAATTTTTTGTACGTAATGGGAATTTGACCGGGGCTTGGCAGGGGTAAAGCGGACAGGCCCCGGTCGGGGCAAGTTAGCCGGAACCTGGAAGGGGTAATTTGGCCGAGGCCTTGGTAAACCGAAAGTTACATCCAGGCTGGAGTCCGGCCGGGCTTGCCATATAGAGCCCCGGTGACTTCCTGCACTCTAAAAAATATTATCTCACCGAGAATGGAACCCGGTAACCATAAGTGAAATATCCGTTCAAAATACATATGAGAGAAATCCGGTTACCGTAAGTGGACAGATCAAACCGACGTTTTCATCGATTTTGACGTTGTTATGGTTTTCGGGCCGCTATGAACCGCAGTCCACTTACGGTTACCGGATTCTTCTTAACGTCATGTAGCTAGCATATAAAAGACGATATTCTTATCGCAACCAGAGTATTTTTTAGAGTGTGAGGCATGCCCGGCGGTGCCCCGCAGTCAAACTTCGGGTGAAATTATTACTTTGGTAAATTCGTAGAAAACGAAAGAGGTCAGATTATGAAAAACAAAACTGTTATTTTTTTCGAGTGCTGCAAAATTGTTGTCTCACAGCATTCAAATGCCAAACTTTTTGCAATAAACATTTCGATTATTACAAATCATCTGCAACCAGTTCTTAATTGAAACGCTCTTTTTACTGGGCAAACCATTACTCGGGATAAGCGGACAAAGTACGAAAAAACTGACAGCAGTGTATCAAATTATCTGATTTCAGCAAACAACTCACAAAACGGTCAGCTTCATTTCGAAATAGTGTCGCTTAATACCGCGTCACGAAAAGAGCGCAGTGCAATGTTTCGGTCTTTCGGCAAAAATAATTTTTCGATGGCCTCGTTTGCCGGCAATTCGTCCTGATGACGCGCTTTTATGGATTTTACATGCGTTGTTCCATTTAAAGGCATATTTTTACTACTTCACTAATTCATTTAGACACAAAAAACCGTCGCCGGGGTCAAATTTAATGTCAACATAGAATGTACACACAGAAAAGAAAACGATCATTGAATTAGATAAATTCGTATATGTACCCTAATGAAAATGAAAGTCTGAAAAAGTCTGAAAAAGACTGAAAAGGTCTGCAAAACGCGCTGCAAAAGTCTGCAAAATGTATGCAAAATAGTCTGGAAATGTCTGCAATAGTCTGAAAAAATTTGAAAATGTCTGTAAAAAGCTCTGAAAAGGTTGTCAAATTGGGACTTTCCAGAGATATGCAGACTTTGAACAAGGGCAATCTATACAAAGTCTGAAAAAGTCTGAAATCAGCTGCGAATCTCTGAAAAACCGAGTATCAGAGTTTCGCAGCAGATTTCAGAATTTTGCAGACTTTGTATACACTGCCCTTCCTCAAAGTCTGCATATCTCTGAAAATTTTCAATTTGACAACCTTTTCAGAGCTTTCTAAAGACTTTTTCAGACTATTGCAGACTTTTGCAGACTGTTTTGCATACATTTTGCAAACTTTTGCAACGCGTTTTGCAGATCTTTTCAGACTTTTTCAGACTTTCATTTCCACTAGGGGTGCATTCGATTACTACAGCATTATTATAGCATTCAAATCAGGTTATCATAATCTGCTAATTTTAGCTAATTTCCTGAAGTTAATAACCTGAAGCTAATAATCTGAAGTTTTAGCTAATTTCAGACCCTTGAAATTAGCTAAAACTTCAAGTCCTTCCTATTCATTTCTACCATAACTGCAGGACATGATCAGGACTGCAAACCCCAATCTCTTCAACGTACCATAATCTTTCGGCAAGAGCCGATGCCCTGGGCCAAAGTCGGGGTTCCAGCGAACCTTGTCCGACTTGCTCGCTCCAGATGGCCGCTTCGCCGCCAAGTACTAGGCCGAGGAACTGCGAGGGGTAATCCCGCCACGGTCGGTGGCTGTACACGGTTTGCCAAGTCCGGTACTCGCCGCACGCGGCTTCTCCCGTTTCCCTCCACTTGCCGAAGCCGCAGTCTAAGTACCAAGCGTCGACGTGCGACAGAATCACCCGGAAGCCGTCCTCCAGCAGCTCCGGGGTCTCCGGCCAGGTGCTGCCCCCCCAAGACTGCACCACGTGCAGCTTCGGGTTAAAGTACGTATTTATGTACGAACGCTTTGTAAGTGGCGAACTCCAGATCACCACGGCTTTCGGGGTCTCGTCGTTGTTGGCCTTGATGATCCGGTCGACCAGCTTCGTCTCGAATTCCGCCCAGAGGGCGTGATAGTCCGTCATGTTCTGGGCCTGCATCGCCGCGGTTATGTTCGCGTACTGGGCCCAGCAGTCCAGGTTGACCTCGTCACCACCGATGTGCACGATGTCGCGCACCTCGGTGAGGTCAAGCAGTTCTCGGTACAGGCCTTCCAGGATCCTGTACGAGTTTTCGTTGATGGGATTCAGCTGGCCGCAGTTGGGCTCGCCGCAGTAAGCTGACCAGGGCTGCTGGTCGACGCAGAGAGCCAGCTCTCCCAGGCCATGTTCCGAACCTGGAAGGGTTATCGGATTTTTAGGTCAGGTCGAAAACGTGGTCGTTGAGAGTAGAGATTTCTCAAAGTCTTAGTCCTAAAGCCTCATAGATTTCAAATTCACCAGTCTTCCATTCTGAACGATCCAATTTTATGATTATCTACATCTCTCTTCAATTTCAACCAGTACTCAATTTCCCGATATTCCGCGCTTCCCCTTCAAAGGTGAATACACTTCGTATCTACAACCGCCATCTGCTCAAAATAACAGTTCCCGCAAACCGACAATGACGCGATAGAAGCGAACTCGTCACGTCAGACTCATCAATTAGTCAGAACGCCAAGACTATAGTTGACATTGTCCGCGGAAAGGTGTACCGATACAAAACTTGCAACCTAAGACGCTTGAACTATTTATTACTAAGACTAAGTCCGCAGCGTATTACCCCATTGCCATCCGGATCCCGCGTGCGCCGGCGAGTCGATTTCGATCAGGATGCGCACCCCCCGAACCCGTGCATAGTTCACTAGGTCCCGGATGTCTTCGGGCGAGTAGATCTGCTCGCCGCTGAAAGCGCCCCACCGCGCCATCTCCGGGAACTGCGCCGAGTCGAAGGGGAAACTCTGCGAGTCCGAGAGGTGCCAGTGGAAGGTGTTGAGTTTGCTGGCAGCCATGCCGTCGACCACTTTTTTCAGCTGATCTAGGGGGAAGAATTGCCGGCCGGTGTCGACAAGCAAGCCTCGGTACGGGAAGCTGGGCTTGTCCTCGACCGTGACCTGAGACAGGACCCTGAGGGCGCCCTGTCTGCGGGCCGCTTCGTCCCACCAGATCAGCTGGTTCAGGGTCTCCAGACCGTGACGCACTCCATAGAACGTCTTGCCGGAGATCCTCGCCTCGAGCAGCTTCCCCTTCAGTGAGACTTCGAGCTTGTAGGACTCATCGGTGTCCAAGGTCATCCGGACATTTTGAGTTTCCCTGGTGACACTCAGGTGGATCAGGAAGTTTTCGACATTAGACCTACCTTTGGCGTTGGGGACTTTGATGAGACTCCTGATGTTACCTGAAAAGAGGTCTGATGTGTAAATTCTAACTTTACGTTTACAAGTACAATGTATTTGTATATGTGACCACCTTAAAAGAGAGAACATCATGAAAAAGAGAGAACATCATGAGAGAACATCAGTGTACATAACTGAAGTACTTACTGATGAACACATCTTTGGCCTGTTCTAAAAGATTCTTCACCTCCTGTTGAGTGTTATAAGCGATGGCAAAGTCGATCTGCTGCAGATGGAAGGTGACACTCTCCGATCCGAGGACGACGTTGCCAGTTGGTCTTGGCCATATGAGCCGGGAATGACCACCGCAATGCGCCATGCACGTCGCCAAGGATATTCGCGACGACTTGACCGCTCGTCTCTCGCACTGTCCAGCCACGCAAGCCCATGACCATGGAGTTTGGAACGTCCTACGAACAAGCAGACCACGAGAACCATTCAAAACAGCCGTTCATAAACATACCCTCCGGACCTATTTCAAGTATAAAGCAATCAAAGGTGTCACAACATGAAAAACAATAATAGGCATGTGATAGACGCGTACCGTTCGAATAACGCTCTTCGTGGAACATCGTCTTAGAACTAGCAAAAGATACTCAGAGCTTCCACAAGGTCATCGGCAAGCTTGAGGTCATCACGAATATATCGCAGTATTTAAGAATCAAACGGGTCAAATGGAACTTTTAATTTTTTTGTTTGTCTGGCAGATGAAATTTAGAGGTTACAATGAGTCGTTACAGTGAACTCGTGGTCAAACGGATTTCTAATAAGATTCTAACCAATAGTATACTGTGTCTTATGACCGCTGCTCGGCAGTTATTCTTCAAGTACACGAACAGCCCTCATTAAAATTTGTCATTGAACCCGATTGATAACTGGAGTAGTACTGAATCATATCTTTGTCCATGTTGACGTTACCTATTAACAAACCTCATTCCTAATTGGAATGCATAGCATTCAAACTAGTACTTTTAAATATGAAGCTATCTATCTTCTACAATTGAATTGAACAATTATCTTGATCAATGAGATGGATCAGGTACTTGCCATGGACAAATTCCAGATTCAGATCTACTATCTTTAATACAACTTAAAATTCCAGTCGAATGAAGTGCATTGTTTTCAAAGGACTCTCTCTATGCGCTGATTATACTATTGTTATGCTTGCAAAATTAACGACTGTCTCTATTGATTAATCAGTTCTATTAGGAGCAGACGGAGCCGCTGTTTGCACGCTAGTTGTCACTCAAAAAACCAAGTAGCACAGTGCACGTTAAAGGTATGTAACTTCTAGGTAAGTTCTACGGGGATCTTGGTACCTTGTCGTATTGTATCCATCAGTTTACCAAATAAACGATGCATTATTATTCATCATGATTCAATAATCTACGACACATTCTGCAATAATCATGACTAAGTATTAGCTCGTCTATGGCTGCCGTCGCGTCTCTGGTGGCGCGAGTCGTCTATTAATTAGCAAGGTGCAGGACAAGCCGCGGTCACGGGAGGGAAGGGGGCTATTACGACAAGCTTTCTCCATCGCTAAAGCCACCGCGGGAAATGTCCAAGACGATTCACGTCGGATGTTCGGGATGCTTTGTAATGGAACTTTAACTCAGAGACAATTCGTGGCACGGTGGTACCACCCTGGTCATCGCAATAGAAAATACAGTGCCAGGGTTGCCAATGTCGTAGCCCAGGTTCTCATCGTCGTTTGCGCTATATTGTAACACTCTTAAAAAAAGATTTGCTCGCGAACAATTCCGCGCAAGGACGTCGCGTTTAGAGTCTAGAAAACGCCGTTTGGTAGTTAGAGGAACTGTGACGTCGTCATCGATTGTGGCGTTAGGTTAGCAAGGTTGCCAGGGTGTTTCGTTTGAAGAATGAATGAAGTTTCTCGAAATTTGCGAGCAATTTCCTTCATGCTTCAAACAAAGGTCGGTTGCGTTGACTTTCGGGTGACGTCAGTGGGAAAAATAGTCTGCTGAAGCAGAGGCGAATAAAGATTGAATCAGAGTAAACGCTGAAGCTGAGAAAAGGTGTAAAACTGTTTACCTTTTCCACTTCGAATGTTTACATGAAGGCCAAATATAAGTCATTTGCTTCTGATCCAGCAGATTATTTTTTTCTAGTGTACAAAGTGATTCATTTTTTTTCTTGGAACCAATTATTCTGTTTGTAAAATGATCGTTTTAAGAGTGTACGGTTTTGTACTTAAATGTACGTGAACATGCAAAAACAGTTTGAAAAAAGAATTGTAGAGATGGTGTAAAACGTGTGACAATAAACGTAGACGGAAATTTGTAACTGAAAAGTGACTTCAACCCTGTGAACATTGGTATCCGCTTTTGCGATACCGGGTGACGAAGTTAATTAAAGCAGCCAATTGATTCCGAGTTAAAGAATCGTCGGATTTACCTAGAATTACGTTGCGGAAATTTGTTCGGCTGCGCATCGGACAATTCGCTGCTTTCGTTTGCGACCACGAAAGAAACCATATGCTGATGGATCTCCGTCAGACTGAAAATGCTTTTGTTGAAGCCGGGCTCGCTAAACCCACGTGACAAAACGAGAAAAATAAGCAAACATGATAACCAAATGTTAAGTCGGATGTTTTGACGGCTGAAACGTCAATCGCGAGTGCCGTTTTAATTGGGACAGCGCTTTCGCAGCTTAATTACTAAGTCGAATTGATTGTTCTTGACAGACGATTGTTTCTAATTTAGATAGAGGTAATTAATTCATGAAAGCGCTGATTATCATATGCCCTGTAAGAAATACAATTAGAGATGATGAATGAATAAGGATGTCGTCTTAAACGACAATGTTGCTATTCATTTTATAATGATGTTTTTATTATTGATGAAGTGGTGATTGGAAATGATTGTAAAATGAAATTATTGGCGAATAAAAGTGTAAAGTATGAGGATCAAATGGAAAAGAAATTCATTTTCGTTAGAGTTTTTAATTTATTGTCTTTGGAATGAATATCAATTTCAGCTAATATTGAAATTTTGCCTTTTAAATGATCCGCATTCTAAGTTTCTAAGTGTCTTTAATATCTCTGTAATTTCTTCGAATCTCATTTATTGTTAGACCTATCAATAAACATATTTCTTTATTTCGCTTCGAATCCGACCGAAAAAAATCAAGTACAACTTGCGTACATCCGTTTGTTCTTTAATGTATGACTATCGACAATCTGTTATTTCCAGAAATTGGAGCGCATTTCGTATGCAATTATTCGGACATAATTTTTACATTCAAGTAACGATTTTATATATTTAGGTCCCTATGAATGAATTTAATATAATGAACCAATCCATAACATGTAAAATCAATCTGGGCAAAACGTTTACAATGAAACTTGGAATCACTTTTATCATGCCGCGTTATATAAAAAATGCAGTACATCCAAATAGTACAATTAACAGTCCTCCACCTATAATCAGCCTAAGAAAGGCAGTCTTACAAAAAGTATTCATCAGTTAAAGATATCATTTTTGACACCGTATGACAATGGGTATCAAAGTCAGAGGACTAAACCCTAAATCGTATTTGAATAAAAAAATCTTTTACTGGAACAGAACATGCAAACATAAAAACGCAATTTTCCGCTCTTCTCCTTCTACAATGTCAGAGCATTGCGTCAACCTTCACAATCTACTATTCTTTCCCGGACACTGTTTGTTTAATTCTCCTAACTGTAAACAGCAAATCCTCTGACTTTACCACCCACCGTCACACCCCTTCAACCATCCTCTCTTCCCTACTCCTCATCCCCTTTTCCAAGATCCCTTCCCCCTCTCCCTCGAAACCTTAAGGAGAAGCCGTACCCTTACAAACCGATATTACCTTCTGCTGGTGAAGGACTGCAGGGACCCAAGTGGCGGCGCGTGAGCGAACATCGCTATCAGAAAGATGCCAGTGATGAGGACGAGGAACAGGAGGACCCGCCTCATCCACCCGCTGGGCACGCTACCCACCATTCTCGCGAACCTGAAAAGCAAACAAACAGCCATCAAATCCCAAACATTCCAGTCATCATCCCCCGGATTAACACCAGCACAGCAAACGCAAACCAAAACAAAGCACACGAGCAATCGATTTACTTCAACATAACCAGCGTGCTCCTCATGACGAGCGTCGAAATCCCTGGCCTGGTAAACGCCTTCGCATATCCTATTCAGCGCAATGAAACAAGGTGAACGCGCGAAACCTTTCAACTTCGTAGCCATTAAAAGTACTTAACCGCACCGTGTCCGTCTATTTTGGTGCGATAAGTGCCGCGGCAGCATTCGCCTGGGTTCTATAAGTAACCCAGTTGTTAATTATAGATGGCGTGCGTGGGCGTGGGCGGTTCGGGACCGCAGGTGGTTGGTCCCCCGGCGGTCGATCTGGATCCGCGATTGATCGGCGAGGCACTGGGACATGAATGGGCGCGCGGCGCCGATCGCGGTGATGGAAGACTGAAAGTGAGAGTCGGGCTGAGGACGCGCGCAAAGGGAGGACTACGGCCACGCTGACGTAAGTCGCCGGTGGTGGAGTAGGGGTTGCTGGTACGCTGGTTCGCCCGACGTTTGTGTAGCAATAGCATGTCCAAAGTAGCCAAGCAACACGCGACGAACACAGTTGCTAATGAGCCGCTAGTGCAGTCAGTCAGAGAGATGCGAGCCGGGTGATCGCGACCCACGCGGACCCCATCCTGTGCGCTATGCGCTGTTACAAGGAGATCGTGAGGGGTTCCATCCAGTTGGTGAATGGTTGCGGGTGTAAGACCTGATTTGGAGGAGGAAAGGCTGGGAATTGGAAGTTGGGACTTGGAAGGAAGAGTTCGGGGGTTAGGACCTGGAGGGTTAGGACCTGGAAGGTGGACGAGGAAGACCAGCCAGTCTGACGCTGAAGAGTAGTGTCACGTAGTGCAACGCTCTGTGGCTATAAATACACACATACACACGATACGAATGGTATAAATATAGCTGCATTAAAGCTTAAGGTGAGGACACGGTGGGTGCGATGCATGATTCGTGTCAGGCACTAGGCTAGCGAAGAGACTAGGTCACATTTCGGAGTGGGAGGGTAAAGGACTGCGGGTGGGGTGGAAGCCTTGGTCACTTGCACAGGCCGCATCCTTATTTCGCGGTGACGATGGGGTTCGTGAGGTAAAAGCTGTTACGTGCGGGCGATAGAGCTGCTGCTATAGTTGGAGGTAAAGGTAGAGGTGGGGTTAAAAATAGTTGCGATCGCCATTTCAAATGGCAAGATAAAGATAAATTAGCGTTCCATTTGGGAATAGTTTATTCATGCGCAGGGGATATGAATAAGTCAGGCGCGTCTTCGGGCGAATGCTGTTTTAATGGGGATCGATTCGGGATTTGGAAATAACCAGTCGGATGTTTTCGAAATTGGCGCGGCGGATGGTAAGGTGGCGTGGAGAAGAGTGCTCGCCGAGGGAGGGCTCGGTCTAATTTAAACGTCAGCACGAGGCCTATTAAAAACATAGACTCGAATTGCCGATGTAATCAATTTGACATTTCGACGATCACGGTTCATTGTAACTATGTCAGCGCGCTAAACCAGCAGTGCAGCATTGTGAATTGTGTAGCAGCCTCACGTATTAGGATTAGAATTGACAATTAAATCGAGATTTGGTTATTCAAATCTAGAGTTTCATTGTCGAATCTTATATCGTCATTTTGAGTGATTTGTATATCTTCAACAAGTCTTGGGTTTTCCATTCAGAGATGTGCTCAGATGTACAAAGATGTTTGGTGAATGTTGTTCACTCACTTAATTGAATTTGCGTCCTGATAAAAATAACGACTATCCATTTGCAAAAAGGAATAAAAATGAACTAAAAATCACTCTTTTGCAATAGAAGAAAAAAAGAACCTACCTTACAACTAAAAACTAAACAATTCTGTGGCATTCAAAAAACTAAAATTCATCCCTTCAACAACTTTGTTGCTTCTAAAGTTTGGTACAACACCTGCTGCATACTCTCCGATTACACACAAGCCCTTAACTTCTCGCACCAGATCTGCGCATGCGCGGTTAAAACTACCATGTTACACAGTCACGTTTGCACCAAACAGCAACCATTAGACAACCAAATGCGGTCATTCCGTTACCAGCTATGTCATTGCAAAAATTTGATCGCAGATGTTTGCAGTACGTTCAAAGCCACTCTTCTCTCGGGCCATTCGAAGCATGCTTGGGAACTTACACACGAAATATCCGCATGGTGAAACGGTTAACGTTCGATGTCGAATTTCGTGTTCCCAATCCATTAACGAGACGTTACTATCTTCTATGCGCGAAAAGAGCCGAGTATGTGGATGTGCGAGAGTAACTGCGCCCCTGCAAAAAGAGTGCCGGACACTAACATTGCGATCAATCGATAAATTTGTTTATAAAGTTTATTCCAACTATAAGTTAACATTGACCTTGTAACGTAAGGCACAATCGCACAAGTCCCGCATCGTCTTTATCCACGTGTACCAATCAGCGCGTCCGAAAATCGCGACCGAAAACGAAAGAGCCTCGGAGGCTGAAGCGCAGCGCGATTTTTAATGTTGCAATACTGACCCACGCTAACGTTGAACAATCGATAATTCGCGATGCCGAGGACGCTCCTAAGCCTCGATGTTCACTTCTAGTGCAACTTGACGCCTTGCTTGTAGGATAATTCTTGATACAGGTATTTTGATCTGGTGTTCATATTGCACAGAAACATTGGGAAAGAAATTCCTAATGTAGGTAAGATGGGGTAAAAATGATCGAGTTAGAATTGTTTTTAAGTTTAAAGAAATGTGTTTGAGTTAACTATAATTAAGTTTATGTCGTATCTGCCTATTATAAACAATAAAAATGTAAAGAAATAATTTATTAACCTTTAAATTGACTCCAAATACTGATCATTTTCACCCCGTTTTGATCATTTTTACCTCATTTGACCCTAGATAATGTTTTTTCTTTCGCTAACGCCATTTATGATTGACTCTTTTATGCTAAATATTTTTGTAGGACTTTTAAATTCAACAGATATACGATTAATGTTTATTATTTTCTTAACCATTTTTCCTCTGAGTCCTCCCATTAGGAATCAAGAAGTTTTGTCCCTTGAGCCGTTGATTTTAATTATTTTTATCAAAATTGCTTAGTATAGACAAAGCACATCTATACCTTAGTAAACATGATTTGCATTAACCTCATCAATTAAGAATCATAATTATATTCATCGCAATCAAATAAGTCAATTATCCCTTTGAGAGCATCAATCATCACAGACAAGTTTACAGTTTTATTATCATTTTGAATGTCTAAAGACATAAACCCGACAGTGTGGGCGCCGCAAATCCCTTACTTGTAGGACTCGGAAGCCTTAACAGCGCAGAGAACACGCGCTCGCTTCGTCGCCGATTACGCAACGACGGATATTTTGCATTCGAAAAACGAGTAATCGGAGTTTTCAGAATGAATGGCCGTGTGCTGTTTAAAGCGGTTATCGATTTTGGAACTAGTTTTCAAAAGACCGTATAATGAATAGGAAACAACAATTGACGCGGAGATCGGTGTCGAAGATATTTCAGAACGGTCGATTGACTTTTCAGTCGCAGTTTTCAAGATACCGTGCCGGTACATTTTTTGTACGAAGAAAAATGTTTTTAATGAATTTTTAAATCAAATGGAATTACAGAAAATTTACAACACGCTCTATTTGACCTTAAGTTATCGTAACATGAAATTTTACGAATATTTGAATAAATATTTGGTATGGTTTTACCAAATATTCATTCACATCGTAAGAATTGCTGAGTAAAATTTAGTATATCGTTTAGAACAAAATTTTGCAAGATATTTTTGTTGTATTTTATTTTTTGTGGCAAAATTCCCTCTGATTCCGAAAATATTTTTTATATATAATGGTAATATTTTATATTATAATATTACGTTTTTAAATATTTTTTAAATTAAATATTTGTGCTAGGAAAACCGGTAGTCGTAGTAATATTAGGTAACTACGTCGAGTTATAGAGCAGTTCTGCTTACGAGTATCGATTTCGCTTTTTTGCATTTTAACACCAAACAATGTCTCTCTTGACAGTTGTTTATGTAAACGCGCGATTACCGGGCGATTTGGCAAATCACTGCAATTAAATTTGAAATAATGCTATTTATTCGAGCGCATTTGTTCGTGCAACGAATTCATTATGTTAATTCGAGATTTCACGTTGATGCGCGATTAATTTGTGGCAACTTTTACTGTTTGCCGATGCGCTTAGCTTTATGACGATGGTTCGTAACAGATAAAAGTGATAATGACGTAAACGTATATTTCCAAGACTGCAATACTAGAATGGATTCGAACATGTGAGATAGATTCGAAAATGATTGCAATGGTACTGAATGGATTAACAATGGGACAAAAAAATAATTGAACATTAGTGATGTTTTTCACTTCAAATAAATAGAAATTAGGAATTTACTTTTAAATTATTTTTATTGCGATGTAATGTTTTAAAAAAATATCATATTTTTATTATAATTGGCGAAATGTAATCGTGTAATGTTCGTATTATAATAAGCAGATTTGTGTCTGTTCACACCTGAAAACTAGTTTGGTGCTTCTAACATGTAATGCAATTATAATTTTCATATGGTTGTAAGTAGAGTAAATAGTTCTTACAACAATGCACTCCAGTGAGTTATTGTGACGATACGTAGTTATAGTTTTTACGTATACAATGAATTGAGCAACTTATCTAAAGTCACATTATTTGCCTGTTTTTTCAAATAAATGTTATATTACAGAAAAGAATTTATGAATACCATATGATATCAATAGACTCAGAAAAATAGATTAGTTATTTGTAACTTATAAATCCTTATTTGGTGTAAGAAAGTACATTTATTTGCTACAAATATATGTTTATTTGCTATAAATATAGATTTATTAATTCCAAATAAATCATTAATTTGATACTATTTCAAATAAATTATTTACTTATAGTAAATAGAATTTATTTGGAACTAGTAAATTATTTTTCTGAGTGTAATTGCTATGCTTTGAATTGTTTAATGAATTGAATATGAAAGTCATTAGTCAATCTCCTCATTTGTAATTAATATATATTTTTTTCGAATGATAAAGTCGTCACTGAATATATCGTATATAAATATTTCAGACATAAGTTACTTACAAGAAGTGTCTTATTTCAGAAATTATTATTTAATGACAACAAATCTGCAATTAGTTATCAGATATTGTTTTTATGTTAATAACGTCACGAGTCTGATTGATCAATAAAATTTGGGCCAGTTTTTAAGTATAAAAGTATAACGTTAAATGAAATACAAAAATAAATAAGCAGAACATTTTTTCGCCTCAAATATTATATTTATTACAAGTATATCCCAAACAGACTAAAAACAGGTTCTAAAATTCAGAACCAGTTTTTAAGTATTTTTACTTTTTTAAGAAGCATAATTTTAATTTTAATTATTTCAATGTGTGCAATAATAACTGCCATGTGATCATTGTAATCCATTACATGCATTCAAACAAAATTGACACAAAATCAATTAATTTCCGATTATAATGTTTCATATACCATCTGCGTGAAAACCTTATCGTCATCTAATTAATTGCTCAGACTATTTCAAACAGTTAACATTTATCAAACAAACATTGTTTATAGACAAAAGTTTTTTCAGTCAATTTGAAATAAAAGTCGGAATTTACATTTTTTCACATACACAATTATGTTCCATTGATTGAATATATAATATTCTGGATTAAAATATACTTCATGTTATATTCAACAAATATTAGCTCGTTCGATTTTTGCCATTTCGCCATTGCGATCAATTTTCTCCGAAGTTTTAATAATACTGACGTATGACGTAGATATCTTGCATTTATTATTCAGTCATGTGTTTAACTTACAGCATCGAACTGTAATAGATCGCGTTCACATTGTTACCTTAAGTAAGACTTGACGTCGTTTTCGTCTAATTTATAATGCGACAAACATTGTTAGTCAACTGATAATTACACAAATAGTTGTTTGTAAATGTTCCATGTATCGTTGCGCCGAAGTGAAAAATCTACTAAAGAGAAGTTCGATATATCGACAGAAAAGTTAACGCTAAGAAGTGCACAGAATGAGTTCATTTTTTTACAGTCACACTATTAATGTTTAAAGCACGAAGTGTAAAATGTACGTTAATTATTTCTTAGCATTTTATTGTAAAGTTTAAGGGCACCGAACAAACCACCAAGAACATCCAACTTCGTACAAGAATTTATCGATTTTAACATTTTTAAGGAGAATTACGTATGTTTGTTGTTTGGTGCTCAGTATAAAAAGATTATAAACTAAGGCGTTTCTTATTTATAAAGATCTATACAAATGTGTTTATTTATTCTTTCATTCTATTTTTCATGTTTAAGAACAACAACGAGTTCTTAAACATGAAATTATTACGTGTTTTAATTATAAATTATTACGTGTTTTTCATAATTGTTAGTTGTTATTTTGGATTAATAAAAAACTTTATGGTAAGAACAAACTTACTGTTTGTGAAGACAGTTGATTACAGACAGTTTTCTTTTAGAAATCAATTTTTTAAGTTATTGCAGCAAAATAAATTTTCGTTCTCTCACAAAAGGATTTTTGTTGTGATAATATTTACGGATTCAAGTTTATACGACTCAATTTGTCTATACACTGCAAAACCGAATAATTTATGGAATATTACAATCTAGTTTCTTTTAATCTTTCATTTATTTTTCATTCGATAAATGGCAAACAATCATCAAGAAATAAATTTAAACCATTTCATAGTAAAATTTTAAAAAAACTTTGGAAAAATTGTTTCTTTTTCATAATTATAAAATGTAATAAATTACACGTTACAAATATACATTAATTATTAATTTATTGATAACAATTTATTAATAACAATTATTAATAAAATCCAATAATTATTAAATAAAACATTATTAATTATATTTCAAGTATTACATTATACCATATCATGAATATTCGTACTTGGTACAAATTGCTTCTTGCTTCTCCATTCCAGTCCCACCCCTTGTTTTTGATCACGCAAAAAGCGACAGAAATGTCGCCTCCGTCCTTCCACCGTTACGCCGCGTGCATAATTCATCAACAATACTTGCAATAAAATCATTTTAAACTAAACTTCGCTCGCCCAACAAATTCGCTTCGAATCGGTCTTGCGCATTAATCGGCATTTGTTCACAAATGCCAGCAATCGAGTGCGAGTGGGAGTCGCACTTACGAGAACCCACTTCACACTTACGTTCGCGTTGGGTACCAAGCGACAATGCACGCGTCACGCATTCAACGTTAAAAAGCGACTAAAAAGAAAAGCGAGCAACTGACCTGTCAATCTTGACAGCTCTAAGAATTGCCTCATCCAAAATGGTTATCTGATAATAGATCTGAAACAAAGAAAACGTAAATTACAGCTGTTCCGCTGAAACACTTACGCCTTAAGTTTCTAAGATTTCGCTTGTTTGCAGATGAACCACACGTACGGCTTAATAACAGATTTTCCAGACTACGAGGGTATCCCAGCTCTGATATCACATTAAGTATCCTACCGCTATCATAACGAAATGCCCGGAAACGAATGGCTTATTTTATTATTTCCACATTCCGCAGGCGATCAAATTTCAAAGTAAGCAAAACCGCGATTGTCGTTGCCGTTCATCATGGAAAACGACACGGCAACTCGTCCCGGGAACACGATTCGGGCAAAAGCCATGGCAACGTTAACATTTGGTTGGGAGCGTAAGTACAAGTGGCAGTCAGAATATTTTTGGGGCGGCAACTTTTAAGGGGAGTCTCCAAAAGTAAAAATGACATTTTTTGGCATCTTTTCACATTATTGTTTATAACTTTTGTTTGGTGACAGTTGTTATAAATCCGTCATTTATTTTTATTATCCTCTTAATGGCAAACAAAATGGCGCAAAATTGATTGTAATTTGAGTTCCCACTAACCTTTTGAAAATTGGGGTTTTTTACAACATTTTGTTAATTAATGATAAACAATTTATTTTGGGGGGGTTTCGCTACAGATTATTATTAAGGGACCTTAACTCTACAAAATATCGAAAAATCAACATGACTGGATTAAAATTGACGAAAATAGCCATTTTCGTGGAGAGTCCCCTTAAGTTGTGTTATGTAAAGTTGTTAGGGAAACTTTAGTTGGTATTTATTAAAGAGATTTGGATATTTTGCAAATATTGAACAATGT
This sequence comes from Ceratoteleas bidentatus, assembly GCA_022817645.1. Lineage (NCBI taxonomy): Eukaryota > Metazoa > Arthropoda > Insecta > Hymenoptera > Scelionidae > Ceratoteleas > Ceratoteleas bidentatus. The sequence goes on from JABFPB010001842.1 coordinate 17,993, forward strand.
TGGTGGGAATATAGAGGAGGTGATTAAATGGCCGATAAGAGGATTGTCAGAATGCATCATTGACTGATAATTCTGAATTACATCGTTTGAAATCTGCGAAAACGGTTCGAGAAAAAAGTTGCTAATAATTTGAGCTTCGAATGTTTTGATGTAAATATTGTAATAAAGTTGTGAAGTTTTATAAAGTTGAATGAGAGAAAAAAAATGAAATTAAGTTTTTCTATGTTTACTTGTGAGTCAACGTTTGATATAAAAGTATTGGTTATAAGGATTGTAACATTGTGTTGAAACGGAAATTTTCTTTAATGTTGTTATAATAGCAATATATAGTATAATGTGCTGATTTGAACATTCGATTATTCGCACAAACTTCAAATATTTAACAATAATTATTAATAATATAACTGACATCAATTTTTCATTTTTTGAATAAACAATTTGTCAGATTTTTTATTTTTTTAAATCACGAATTTATATTCAGTAATAATAAAATAATTACTGAATTTAATCAACGCTTGCACGACAATTTTAATTAACGATAATTCCAAGTTCATTTTTAATATTTTTAATATTTTTAATTCACACGTATTTAAATTATTATAAAAAATTCTGAAACTTTTATAATTTTTTCCCTGCAACTTCAAATATGGAAAACCAAATTAATAACAAATATGAATTTGCATATTTACACTCAGTAAAATTATCAATGCATTTCTCTTTTCTAACAGTTATGTTTCTTCATTTAAGATAACAACTGTTATACACTTATGAAAGCGTCTTTAAAATTGATTTATTGATTTTTTAGAGCAATGCTAAGCAGCGTAATAGTGGTACTGATATTACTTTGTTACTGTTGTCATAAAAATAATCAAAAGCACCGCCCGCAAGAATATGTAAATAATAATTGGCCACAAAACACAGACATTAACAATTTAGGAGTTTTTATGATTCCATCTGCTGGAGTGGTAAATATTGTCAGGAAATAAAAGAGCTTGATATATTTTATTCCTTTTTTTACCACGTTGCAATTTAGTGTTAAACGCTTCAGTGTAAATCAACGATGTTCACATTAGTGTTGTTTTATAATCAGTTTTATTTCGCCACTTTTGCACTTTTGTCGTCATAAGATTCATATGAAATGTTTCAACAAAATTAAATATCATATTCTCTTATGATGACACGTTATTATTTGTACATTTTATTTCAAAAGGGACTCAAAATATTCTAGCGAGAAGTTTTATTACTGTTTTAATGGTTTTACAATAATGAAACGCAGTGAATAAAATATGTCATCGTTAAAGATTTATCGCAAAATGTATTTAACATTCCCGAAGAAAGTTGTGAAATTAATAAATATATGAATATTTAAATAAGCGCGTGTAACTATTATTTTGTAGAAAAGAAAATTTATATTCTTTCTACCAGTTTTATAAAAACGTGTATAGAATTTATTTGAATTAATGGATGTTATTTTTAAATTAACTTGACATTTTTTAGATATTCTAATTATTGCGATAAATTATTTTTCTGTTTATCATTTTCACTAAAATCTCGTTCGCATAGAGAATTGTCAGTTCAGTAGGTGACTTACACAGAATCAATTAAATTAAACGACTTCATTCCTAACCTAAACTTTACTTGCACCAATATGAAGTAAACTTTTACTTCCTCTAACTGAACTTCACAAAATACAAGAGATGCAAAAACAGAAATTTACTAAAAATCGAAAATTTGCGACGATTCAATACAATTTAATGAAAATTTAACAAATAAACATATATTAAACAACAAATTCCATTTTTATTTGTAAGTCCCCATAAAAATCAGAAATCAATAAATAACAATATAACATTAATAGCCATTTCAAATTTAACCAAACTATTTAACATTATAGAAAATTACTTCTGATTAGGTCAAAGACCCACATTTTTACCCAATGATTGATTACTTTAAGCACGAAAAAGATTTATAATACATTGCTAATTTTTTAAACATTTTTTATTACTGTGGGAAATATTTTATCTTGTTTCAATTACTGGAAAACATTTTATTCTAGAATGATTTTATTAAAAATTAGAAAGGGTTTAATTCAGCCATATTCAACTATGTAATGATCACTAATTGGGACCTAATCTGGAACAGAAAACTGTAAAAACATTCTCACATATATATTCTCTAAAAGTGAAATATTCTGTTTACATTTTTCACTTATAATAAATAAATATACGTCAAACTTTCTACATAACAACATAATTTCTAGACAAAACAGAAAATAATGCTAGAATATTTTGCACTGGTCCACATTGCAATTACTGTAACTCAGTGTCCACAGAGCAACCACATAGGCGTATAAATTGACCAGCGAATTTGTATTTGCAGCGCTGTGGCTTAGCAGCTGTTGATACGGGCGAAACTAGATCACGTCCGAGCACGCGGGGACCACCACCTGCCTACGAGAGCTTAAATTTAAATCCAAGTTTTCTAACAATACAAAACGAGAAGGAGGAAAGTAGTAGTCCAAAGGCCAAAAAGATGGTCAGCCAGGCTTCCACTGAGTCCGAGCTTGAAAAGAACTGGATTAACGACGAAGATCTGCCCACCTACGAGGTGGCGCTGAAGCTTGAATCTGATAAAGCAACTTAACTTTTGTTTCCTACCAGCACTCACGCCGCGATTATCTCTGGTGCGATGTCTTGATTTGAATGCCGAAACGGTTTATCATCCGTCCACTCTAATTGTACGTATCAGCACCTCCTCCATCACTTTCAGTTTTTCCAACTTAACCCAAACAATCGTTCCATTGTACTGTCCAAAAATTGCTCGTAACATTTACTAAGTATTGTCATCGCAGTTCCCATTTTTTATGGTGAAATTCTGAAGGTCAGCCAGATATTTTTCTGTACCATTTGGGAACACTGAAGATGATACAGTAATTTAGCGACATTCGTAAGTTAGTGCAATGGAACTTTTTCTAAGTTACTATAGTGTGTTGTGTTTTTAACTTTTACTTAATGTTTATTTTTGAATTAATAATACCGTTAAATGCTAGATATGAACTAAGTTTATCCAAGCAAGTTTCGTCAACGAAACAAACATTCGTCCCATAATGTTATTTATTTTGTTTGCCAACGCCGACTGTTCCAAGCTGCGAGACTAATCAACTTAATTAGGCAGTCGTAAACATTTTTTCTTCCGCCTGAAGGCAACTGCAATAATTACGAGAGCTACGTCAATTTTCATCAGAATACAACATCACTTGTTGCTCTTCATTAAGATGCGAAAATGTTTCTCACGATTTTTCCCTAACTCTTTTTGTGTTTTTATCGTTAGAGTCCAACTGGACAGTTAAGAGAATAAGTTTACGGATGATAAATTTAAGGCACAAACATCTTTGACAATCACCAGAGATTTTCTGTGTAAGTTTATACTAAAACATTTATTCCGCTATTTTTAAGAGTTTACATATGTTATCTAGAATTAGCAGTTCTGAACTGCAAGTAACGTAAAAGTGCAAATAAGTAGCGTTAAATCCAAACGTTTATAATGTTTATTTATGATAATAAGTGGATCTATTGATGTGGCGATTCGATGTTGCAAATTGTAATCGATACGTTGTTTTATGGCTATGAAGATATCCGTACCGTCAAGTATTATTTGTAATCACTTAAGTTGTTTTTTATCTATAATTGTTATATTTTGAACATTTACCAATACACTTCTGAAAACGTCTTTACAACCATTGTCTTTGTTATTAAAATATTATTGAATAGGATTGTACCTTTTGGTCTCCGGTATGAAATTATTTTATTACACTGTATCACGTTGTTTTAATGAATAAATGCACACAGCATGTTGCAAGATTTATACAGTTGTCTTGTGAAAGATTAACAGATGTCATTCGAATAATTTTCTTCGGATATACAACTTCAAGGGAGTTCATGTAAGTGTTTTCGTATGAGAATATTGGATATTTCTCACAAATAGGGTTGTCACTTTTTTGTGGCTGTGTAGAAAGTAACAAAATACAATTTCATTTGAATTGTAATAGTATTTGAAAACAGTTAATAAAAGTGTTGTGAAATATGTTACAACATTGGTGATTACTGCATTCACTTATAATCCTTCAAAACATGTATATCAGTATTCCAATAATGTAAAAATGAATGTTCTTGTGTGTGATAACTTTGGAAGTATTATCCAATACAAATAATTATATTTTAGTTGCAAAATTATGATTTATTGCATGAAATAAAAGAAATTTGCATTTATATAAAAGACTTGTAAGGTTTTTATGTAATTAATTTTATTATTATTATTATTAAAAATACTCACTCATGTGGTACGAGATAAGGGAAATACACAATATAATATATGATAAAGTTTTATTTAAAAAAAGTTTGTTTATTGTTATAACTCGATTACTAATGCTTTCAGATATTAAAAAACCATATTTCCGCAAAATAAAAGAATAAAACAACATTTATTTTTAAATTGTTAAAGATGTTTAAAGCCTTTTCTTCTAACTTATTGATGAAATTTCAAACATTTTAAAATAATTTAATCATAAATCAATTGTATAATTAAAGTTATATAAACTTAATGAAATATATTATATAATATATTATGTCATCTGTTTAATGTTATTAGAGAATGACATTTTATCAGTTTAAAATGGCAAATTTACAGAAAAAGTACTATAAAGAATAAGTTATGACTTTCAAAAAGAAAATTCGATGAAAATTATAAGTTTTGCTATATATATTTTTTCTATCAAAAAATAGATTTAATAACTTCAAGCGTTGAAAAATAAATATCGTTTTTTAATATTGTGGAAATATGGTCTTATAAAATGTCTATAATATCTTAAATAACTTTCAAATAATGTGATAATTTATTATGTATTGTATTATGTACCCTCCTTTCTCCATACCATACAATATTCTCAATCATATAAACTGCAGAATCTATTT
>JABFPB010001843.1:0-22940 GCA_022817645.1 Ceratoteleas bidentatus
AATTTACTATTTTTGCATACAGACAAACTTTTAAAATACGCAGTTTTTATTAAAAATGTTTTGATTAGGTTAAAATAAAAAAACGTGTATTCTAAAATTACAAACATTTTGAATTTGCGAAAGGGAATGTCAAGTGACTTAGCAATTTTAAAATTAATTGGTGTACCTCGACTATTTATATTTATGAATCACTTTAACTGGATTCGCGGAAATAACTTCTACCGTTTTTAATCAATCATTTTGAAACGCGACTTGCAATGTTCTTACAACTACAGGAGACAGCAGAGAAATATAAAGTTTACTTTTCATTTTGAAATTACAGATAAATATTTGCGGCTGTACAAAACTCCGAAAGGTTTGACCGAAAGTTCTGACTTCAAATCGATAGAAGCCCGAGACATCGGCTGGAGTATTCTGGATACAGCGTTTAGTCCAGATGGACAATATATTGTATATTCCAGTTGGTCTGAGTGCAGTAAGAATCCTTTTTATTTTACTAATAATTTATTACTATTGCACATATAGATACTACTCTAAGTAACAAAACATTGTCCATTTTCAGATTTTTCATTATTTTTTATCCTTTTTATGTTTCCCCATTTTTTTAGAAAACGTTTAATAATTAAAAAGTTTACACATTTTGCCAGTTAATGTATTTATTACCATTTATTACAGTTCATATTTCTGTACTTTATTTTTCAGTGTACCTCTGTCCTGTTTACGGCGACTCCTCCACACAGGAGTCACTGTCACTCTGTCCGGACGAGAGGCGGTTTTGTATATTTTCCCTCGACTTCTCCAGTGACGGTCGCGAGATCATAGGTGGCGCTAACGACGGCTGTTTGTACATTTACGATCGCGAATGTAATCAACGAGCGCTTAAAGTAATTTACATCGAAGTATCTTAGTCGAGAAATGCGCTGAGAACGAAACTATTGAGACGATTTCTTGCCTCGTTTCAGATTACGAGTCACGATGACGACGTCAATACTGTCGCATTTGCCGATGATACCTCGCAGATTTTGTACAGTGCTGGCGACGACGGATTGTGCAAAGTCAGTCTTTCTGTGAATTAAATGAATCACATAAATATCCCTGATTGAAAAGAAACTATATTTTCAATATATTATCAATATATGGCGTATTTAATGAATATGTGACATATGTTGAAAATATATTGAAAATGTATTGAAATATATTTTCAATATATTTGGCGATAAATTGAAAATGTAAGCCAAAAAATATATTTAAATTATATTGGAAATCTATTGCCAAAAAATGTTTCTCTTCTGGGGACATTAGGTGCATTTTGGGTTATATTATTTTATAATAAACTGGAATATTTAATAGGTATGGGACCGTAGAACTCTGAGCGAGTTTTTGCCACGACCGGTGGGCGTTTTAGCGGGCCATATGGACGGTATTACGTTCATCGACTCGAAACGTGATGGCAGATATCTGATAACCAATAGCAAAGACCAGACGATCAAGCTCTGGGACATCCGCCAGTTTTCTGATCAGAATGGGGAAACAAACACGCGCAAATCTGTACATTTTCAGAACTGGGATTATAGATGGCAGCAGGTGCCGAAAAAATGTAAGTCGGCGATTTATTCGCAACATATCTGTTGTTTGGCATATGATGGAATGGCGCGGGGCATAGGGTAACTATTTTGTATTGCATTTTACAGTAATCAAAGTCAAGCCGCTAGAGGGCGACACGAGCGTCATGACGTATCGGGGTCACTCTGTGCTGCATACACACATCCGCTGTCGGTTTTCTCCGGCAGAAACGACGTCACAGAGATACATCTATACTGGCTGTGGAACTGGAAAAGTTATAAGTAAGAAGCTGTTTTTTGTGTAGTAGAATTTTTTGTGCAGATATTTTGTACAGTAGAAAAGTAATATTAAGAGGATCGGTAAGTGGAAATGCCATTTTCATTTTTTTAATTAGTTATTGTAACTTTTTTGTTGTTGATAGAACTTAGGATCCTCTTTAATAATCTGGAGAAAAAAGTGCTAACTGTTCTCCAGAAAAATTAGCCATAAAATAAATGATTATTTATTTTTATTTATAAAAATATTTGTTAAACATTTTATTTGTAATTAATACAAATAAATACTGTAATTTGTAATTAATGTGTAATTAATACTGAAGTTAATTCTTTTCGATTGCTTTCAGTTTATGACATTCTCACCGGAAAAATTGTGAAATCTCTGGATGGCCACAAAATTTGCGTCCGAGACGTGTACTGGCATCCATATCTCCAACAGATCGTGTCCACTTCGGTAAATAATAGATTTAATCAGGCACCAGGGTTATCAGCGGACCGGGAAATCGGGGAAAAAATGGGAATTTTAAGCGAGCAGGAAACAAATCTGAAAATAACCGCAAATTTCATTTCAAGACCGTGAAGTTTGAATGCTTCCATTTGTACTCAATTTTTGCCAAAAAGATTAAATTTATTTATTTTAAACATAATTTATATGCTTGAAATAAGTATTTTAAAATGATCTAATTTGGAATACTGTTTCGTACTTTTGTAACAGAATTTGTTTCATTTTCAGAAAACATTTTAAGTTAACTTTATTATTTAAGAAATCAGATGCAAAGAAATCAGAAATAGAATTCTCAATTTAAAAAAAACGTTGGTCACAACAATTTTAATGGATATTCCAAATTTACCCCTTTTTGAGAACTAAATGAACATTTACAATATTCCAAACAATATGATCAGAAATATATTATTTCACTTAAATAAATAAATTAATAATAAAATTTAAAGAGGCAACAAAAGCATAATCTCTTTTCTTCTCTCAGTGGGACGGTGTAATCGGCAGCTGGCTGTATTCCGACGGATTGGAAAACGTTGGAAAACCCCGGAAGAGAAGTCAGCGCATCGCCGCGCAACAAGTGAAACGCGCCGGAATGTCCTGTTAACGTCACACAGACCGAACGGACAGTCAAAAATTTTATTCTAAACTTTTAATATAAACGTTCAGCAACACCCGCAGATGTCGCTGCGAGTGCTATCTGACTCATCGTTCCAACAGTTCGTACCATGTCCAACAAGTTGCAGATGGCGCTGCAATCTTGCTGATTAGTTTCCTATTGCACAATTCAATAGATTTTCCATTCAATGTACATCCACTAATAATACAAGAATTACTTTCAAAATAAAAGTATTCTGATAAGATCAAAGGAATTTACCTAAAAAGTAAAGGGATATATTTTATATTTGAAAGGATTCTTATATTTTAAGGAATGTACTTCGAGGGATATTCTTTTATTATTAGTAGTATGTTTGCATTAGTGGAACTCATAAAGTCAGATAGGACTGAAGCGACATTACAACGATAAGATAGAACCAAATATGGGCATCACCAATTATTCAATTACTCTGCATAATGTACAAAAACAATATTAAAAATAGTTAATATCATTGAAACCTATTATTTTCAATTTTCATAATAATTTGACTATTATTTATGTTGTAAACGATTTGTATTTACAATGATAAATACTTTATATCAATTCTAAATGAAACTCCATCAGTAATAATATTTTGCCGGTAAATTAATTAACTTTAAAGTAATTTTTAATGCACAATTCATATTTATAAATACTTCGTATCACTTACAAAAGAAATTCCGTCAATAATAATATTTTGTACATAAATCAACTTTTATCAAAGTGATTTTTAATGCATGATTGGCAATGCCCGTCTCTGGCTAGAAAAAAGAGGGAAGCGAATGCGCGTCGACAGGTGGCGCGCCGTTCGCACATAAGACTGACTAAACGTGATTTCCCTCGTGCAGGCGCTCGGCTCTCTTCGGCGCTTTTTCTCGCAGATCATTATTCGATTACGGCGCGAGTCGAGCGCGCCACGAGGAACTCGCTCGATCCGCGCGGCAAAACGCCGATTGCGCAATCGCGCTAATGGGATTGACGTCCAATTGCAGTCGAGCGCAGTCAAACGTTTCGTGTAGGGCTTTTTTGTTTCGCAATTAGCGCCTATTATTGTCAACTTACTTCGTTTACTTTTCTAACGACATACTATATATATTATACATAATATAAATACAGTAATAATATAAACAGCCACGATTGAGTAATTTGCATATACACGAACGCGCGATGTAAATTGTACGCAAATCAAAACGAATCGATTTAATGTAAATACGATCGCATGAAAAGTGATATATTACATATATCTGCGGTGAATACGTGTACCATGTAACGCGTCAATGAGTAATTTAGGTCGGTAATGAGTAATGTAGCAAAAGCGCGAGAAACGTCGAAATATTTTTTTGCATTTTTTGTATCGCACAATAAAGAGATAAGAAATGCAAGAACATCGGCAGATCGAACATTTCTTCGGCGCACGTGGCCGACTGCGAAGACCCAATTCGCCGTCCTTTTTTTCGCTCTCTGTTTCGCCTCGCAGATTAAAACGTTCAGAGGCTTCGACGCGAAGCCTCGCGAAATCGCGGTCTTGACACTGAGCGAACGGCGCCTTTTACGCAACGATTTTTTTCCGGCGCAGTTCCGCCGCGTTCCGCTTTTTTTCTCGCCTTTTTGCCGGTTTCATTGTTCTGCAAATGGTAAGTATGTCGTGGAAATGTAAGTATCGGGATATGCGGCGCTCCCGTTTTTCCTCGCGCGCTTTTTGTGGAGCACATTCAACAATTTTGCGCGGTCATTGTTTCAGATTCCCAGCAGGTTTATTGCTGTCAATCGCGGAGAGGCAATTAATGACGAGAAAAGTACGATGTTGCAGCCTCGTTCATGAACTTAATGAAAATGGGATGGAGGTGGTGTTGGTCGGTCGGATATGATCGGATTGTTATGGACTGATTGTTTAATTGCTGATTAATTATTGATGAGAGACATAAAACTGATGTATAGAGTGCAGATAATTGTCGTAATATATAGGCATCTTTTTTATATCAATTCCAAGTTAAAACCAGATTGATATATTATACAGATGTATATATTATTATATTAAACAGATGTTTTCTAATATATTATTATTAATAAAATGTAATAAAATTAATAATTAATAATATATAATATTTAACAAATATATTTTTTAATATTTGATATTAACAGTAATGAAATACAAAAATATTAAAATATATTTGTCCGCACTTATATAAATTTGTAAACATATCTAAATTTTAAATTACATATCTAAATTTGTAATTTAGATATGTAATATATAAATGTTCATAAAAGTAAGAAATACTTTTAATTTATGATATTATCGTAAATATATTCACAAATATTAAAAGTATTCTTTACTAATGTTTTTAAGGATGCAGATGATTATAATAATTATGATTATTTATGACTTACTGTCAGTACATAACAGTACTCTCTTTTCCAATTAAAAGAAATGCATTCATAAAACATCTGTCGACGGACATAACAGATAACTGCGATAAATATCCGAATATGATAACGATGACAAATTTATATAACACTTTTCGTGTAACAAGTTTGAAAAGTATGCACTTCTATTCTTTGCACAAATATTTGCTGCCCCATTAAATCTAATTGAGTGTAATATGTACCAGTATTTTGATAGTTTGATATGATATCTTTATTAATGCCAATGACTGTATATATGTATACATATCAATCTATCTATCTATATATGATGCATGTAAGAAAGGTAATGGTCGAACCTTATCTCAGTAAAGGTCGTCGGAATAATTATTTACATGTATATAATACTGTGATAAAAATAGGCTGGATATACAACGATCCGCAAATTTTCCCATATGTTACCATACAAAGCTCTTTGTACTTGGCTTCGGGTAACAGCCAGGTAAACGCATTTTTCGGAAAAATCAGGTTAATTAATTTCGAGTAATTAATTTTGATAATGGAAAGCAATTATCTGCTATGTCAGTAGAATACTAAAGTGGAAAGGTAACTCTGAGCATATTTGTTCTCAAACATAATAATTCAAAAAAGCTCTTTATACAGTTTTCCGAGGAGTACCAAAAACCATTTATGATTTTCCATTTTATCAGTCAGCAACATATCTCTCGATTTGTATGCAACATTTTAATAAACTATAATTATTTTGATTCCAAAAATTAATTTTTTTAAACCAAAAAGAGATTTCTCTGTGGAATAAATTTAAATTTATGCAACATTTGTTTCTAATTCAAAACCTAAAGTACAATCTAAAATATCATGTCAAATCCCTCATTGCTTCCTACTATACTTCTTTTTTATTTTTTAATCATCATTTTTTTAATTGCAATTTAATCGTTTTTTGAAATGCAAAAAAATTCAAAATCCCATGTCGAACTTGTACTTCCTCGTATGACTCAACAATTGACCATTGATCCTTCGAAAACGTGTTTAGACGAATGAAATGCCCGAATCGCGGCAGCCTTGGCTCGCGTGGCAAAGGTTCCGCGCGCTCGCGACAAAATCGGGGAATCACCCGAACGCCGGCCGAATCAATTTGTTCCAGCGGTTCGAGTTCCTCGGCGTTTTTCTTGCCGCCGTTTCCCGAGGCCGCGGATTTTTCACGCGGCTCCAAACAAGGCTAACTCGATAACGAAATGATCGGCGAGTCGCGCGATCTGTCGCGGGCTTTAGTCGCGCGCCAGTCTTCGCAAAAGTAACAGCCGATGATGTGCACAGGCAAAGTTCGGTCCACTTGACTCCGCGAGCGGGTTTACATCGTTTTCATACACTCTGTCCATTCAAACGAAATTTTGTGGTGCAGACATCGTTTGTCAAGCTGTAATTTGGGGGGATTATTTTGTATGCTATTTTGTGGTGCAACACATATTTGTTCTTTTCGTGGGGCAATTTTTGCATTGCATTTTTTGTACCGAATTTTTTAATGGGCAAAGTTGATAGATTTTAAATTCGAAATTTAGAGGTACAAATTATTTTATTGCAATTTTTCGTTTTATGTTTGGCGAATTTTTTGGTGAAAAGAAAGATTTTAGATTTGAAATGTAAAGGTACAAATTGTTTTAATGTAATTTTTCGTGTTTCATTTGAATGTCGAATTTTTGAATGGAAATGAAAGATTTTCGATTTGCAATTTAGAGGTGCAGATTGTTTTATTGCAATTTTTGCATTTTATTTTTTAAATCGAATTTTTGGACGGGAATTTAAAGATTTTCTATTTTTATTTTGGCAGTGCAATTATTTTTCGCAAATTTGTCCATCACATTTTTTGTATTGAAGTTTGGGGTGGAAGCTTAGATTATTTTATTCGGAATTTAGTTTGCAAATTATTGTATTGCAATGACATTTTTTGCATGGCATTTTTATTGATTTTTTAATAAAAATTTAGAGGTTTGAAATTGCATTTGGTGGTAGGAATTATTTGCACTGTTATTTTTTGTTACGAAATTTTTTAGGGTGATACATTTATTATTACCCTCGTTATAACGAAAAATCTCGTTATTTCTGGAGATTTTTAAGATGTTTTGTGTTTATTTATATTTTTATTGGATTTTTTGGAAATTCAAATTTTTACGAGAACAATTATATGGTGCACCATAAAAGAATAATAATAGAACTTGGATAGAAGGACAATTTGGTTATGTTAATTTTTTGTGTTGACAATTTCTGTATCGAAATAACGTAACGAAAAATCAATTGAAAAATTAAACAATTATTTTGTACAATCTTTTGTACAGTTTATACAAAAAATTTAATGGAATATTTTTAATTGTATATAAAACAAAAATAGATTGAAAAATCAAAGTGTAATTAAACTTGTGAATGTAAGAAAATTTAAGCATGTAAATTTAGCATTTAAAGTTTATAGTGCTAACAATATAATTTTACAACAATTGATAAATTTCAATACAAAAGTGTAAGTCATAAATATAAAACGTAATGAAAGGTGTAAAATACCAACATTTATATGTTTTTTCTCAACGTATTCTATATAATATTGTGTGTGATTTTATCCAAATTTTTATAGTCTATTGTTCCATTCCATTTAATTTTTTAAATTTCGGTTAAACATTTTTGTTTTATTCACAGAAATAAGAAACTGAGATTTGTTAGATACTGGCTGCCGATTAGTGTATAGTTTGAACGGGATCTTCGTCCAGTGAGTTTCGTGATTTTTCGGACGGAAGTCTAGTTCGAGAATACAAAACAAAAATGCCGACCGTAAGGGCGCTTGGCCGCAGAAACGCGGTGCCAATCATTTACACCAGGGGAACGCATTATGAAATCGGGTTCGACATTGTAAGAAAGTATTTGATTTTACATATTGTCTTTTTTTCACGGAAGATCTTTATTCATATTCAAATTTCAAATGACATTCATTTTTTTCTATCTATAAATCATTTAATTTCACTTTTAATTCATGTTTCAGTAAAAAATTAATTTAATTTTCATACTTACATTTTTTTCTTTTTTATTTCAAGGTGGTTATATAAATAAATAACATTTCATTATTAGGTAATTCCATTTATCTTGTCGTAAAAAACTTTCCGGTACTGTTTATCATTATTTAAATACTGTTTGATTTTGTATAGTCTTTATTCTAAGTAAATGGTAAAGTTTGATGAAACACTTTTATAACAAATTTCTTTAAAATACAATATATAGACCAGAATTTCATGTCATTTTTCTAGTAATTTTGTCATTTTCTAATAATTTTTATCAGTGAAAGTTCTCTTTCACAAAATACTTGAATTGCAAATTATTGTCAACAAATTCTTGTAAATTCGCAATATTTATCGATACACTGCCTTAAAGCCTCATATTTCATAATTAAATGTAAGACTACACGTGTCACCCAATTGTTCAAGCATTTACCTCCAATTACATCATTTTTCCGAAACCAATTCAAAATCGCAATTCACGAACAAAAAATCTCTCTGAGCTGCACACGCTGATTTGCGATTCAGATTGACCGGTAAAAAACAGCCGCCATAACGTATCGCGAATTTCAAATTTCGATGAGCATGCATCTAATAAAAGAATACGCTGTGCTTCGCTAATTACGTAATTGAATCAGCCGCTTTTTATGTAATATGTAAATAATTGATTGCGCGATTGTCTTGTCAGGTTCGGCTTATCGCGTCCAATTTTATCGAGTTTCGCGCAAGCGACTGCGCTTTGATTAATGTACTTGTCGCGCCGGAAAAAACTGAATTATTCATCCGAGCGGAAAAAACCGTCAATGTCGAAATTGTGCCAAAAACTGCGCCATCCTCTGCCCCGTTTTCGCGACAAAAAAATTGCGATTTTTTATGCAAAACAATTTTTTCCCGCACTTTTTGCGAACGAAACTCGCGGGAAAAGTCAATAAACCGCGCAACAAGGATTTCCACTTTGAAACGCGCCGGTTAATAATCGTCTATTAAATATTAATTAGCCGTCAATGGCAATATTGTATAAATAACAGCCGAGAAGGGCCCATAATTACGAAATTTCCTCCGCCGCGCATTGCAACTGCATTTGCATACCTATAAAAATTCATAGCTGCATGATTCACAAGCAGTAGCCGTGAAATATTGTTCCTTTTGCAATGCTGCCGCTAACGAGATACGATCTGAACAACGTCAGTCTATTCTTACTTTCCACCCTCAAAACCCCTTTGCAATTGCAAACCAAGAAAACGATTTAAAAAAAATTTATATTTTGATCCCATTTTCTCGATTACATTTTTTACACAGGTTCCTTTATCCTAAATGTTTTCCTTTTTGTCTTCTCTATATAAAAAATATAAGTTTTTATGAAGTTTGACCAAACGCTTGTCGTACTACTTGAAAATGATTTTTTTCGCGGATAATTGCATTAAGGACTTTTTCCAAGCGGTCTTTTGTGACGAAAGAATCTGTTATTGCGAGGGTTGATGGATTTGTAATTTCGCGATTAAAAAGTAAGGCTGTCATTATTGCCGGCAGATACAGTGACGTGTCGATAATTACGGCTGACGGGCCAGCTGACATCGAGGAAAGAGCGCGCCGGACGGCAATCCGAGCGAGCCGGGCGAGTTTTATTTATTCAAATTACCGTGTATGCTAAGTAAACAAAACTCATTAGTCGCAACTCAATGCACATTCAGATTGAAATCATACGCGCGTGGATTTGCGGAATGCCGCGGCGTGCAATTATCGTAAGCGCGATCGCCGACACTTTTTATCGGATGAAAATACTGACAACCCCGAGGACAGATTTGAAAAAGAAAATTGAGGCACCCTGGTAAAAAATGAGCAGCGAATAGAACTAAGTAAAAAATAGAGAAATTTTACATGAAAAACGGTAGATAATATTTCTATTTTTTCATATACATACAAGACAATTAAATTTTTTACAGATTGCTCGAAATATTCTCTATTATATCCTGTGTAGCAATTTTTACATATTTTGGACAAAAACAGCAGAGGACCAAATAGATGATTCTATTTTTGTTTCAAAAAGTTACGAACTTTTGATTCGTTTTTTACATTAACTAAGAATTACTGGCGATTGAAAATGTTGGTAGTTTGGAAATGAAAAAAAAAGTTAATTTATAGAAAAAGATTTAACTGTTTTGAAATAAATATAAGGAATTATAATGAAATAGTTTTTCTATTAATATATAAAGAGGGGAAGTTTAGGAAAAGCGACTTTCAGATTTTAGAGATATTTTAAGACTTCATTTGAATTTTGCACATTTCAGTACATGTGAGAAAACTGTAACTATTTTTTTCTGTTAATAAGGCGGAAAACGTTATGTCAATGATTTTCTAAAAAAATGTAGTTTGCGTTTGTGATGCAAACAATGCATTATCATGAAATTCAAATTTTGTAAAAAATTGCAACATGTGATTTCGTAGAAGACATTTAATAGATTGCAATGTCTACAAATGATAAAATGAGACAATAATCGTACAAAGAGACAAGTGCAAATTGGTTTCGAATACAAAATAAATTATTTCGAAAAAATTACACACGATTTTTTCCGGATTCAGTAGCTTTTACAGCAGGGTTACACAATTGATTTAAATTTGTTAAAACTCGTCGAATCTCTGTACTGTAAAGCTTGTGACCGAAAACTAATTGTTCTCGTTTCTCGAACGTGAAATCGATGTTAATTATTGGTTTTGCCTTTTGATTCTTGCAGTGGACGTATTAAAAAAAAAGCTATTATAAAACATCGGAAAAAATTCATATTTCAAAATCATGCAGCCAAAATTAAAAGGTGAAAAATGCAAAAATCTAAATCAATCACACCTTCTCTTAAACCACTTAAGGGAAGGTGTAACCCAAATGGCTAAAATCCATAACTTTCAGCAGAATGATATTTAGTCTTGATATTTTAAGACTGAGATATCGGTCTTGAAATATCAAGAAGAAAAAGTATTTTGTTCTTCTTAATCACAAAAAGTGAATTGAGCATCACCTCGAAAAAATGTTGTTCTCTTTTTTTCATAAAAATGGTCGAAAGGGGTAACGTTAGCACAATTAGTTTAACCCAACTTTAGTTTCAGATTTACTTGAAATATGATAGCAACCTTCTTTAATGTGTAATAAAGAATCTCTTAGACATTTTATACCTCATTTTCGAGTCATACTTTATTGACGGATGAAATTCAGAAAATAGATCAATTCTCGTTTAATTGTCCGTATTTTTGACACTCAAAGTAATTTCATTCGAACAAATAAAACGAAATTCAGTTTTAAGACATCCCTTATTATACAATGAACATGAACTCTGACATTTGAAGTAAATCAGAAGAAAAATGTCAGAGAGAAAAATTAATCAAACTAAGAAAATACGAACAAATGTATTTTTTATAAATACAAAATTTATAAAAAAAATTTATATCAACAAAAAAATTATATCAACAAATGTTTAAAAGAAAATAATCTATAAAAAGCTGAAAAAAATTTTAAAAATGCAAAATATAAAAAAAACTTTGCGGCGACCCTTGATGTTGAACTCAACATTCTGCTTATAATATTGTATAGTAGATGGATCTAACCATTGTTAAGAACATTGTCAAAAATTATAATGAAAGAAAAATCGGTTTTTCATTGTGTTTTCACAATTTTTAGGTTGCATCTCCGTATAATACACTTTAACAAAATCGAGTTTCTAGTTCTACTGTAAAATGATAATATGAAAGTTTTACTGTAAACTGACAATTTTACTGTGAAATGACAGTTTTACTATAAAATTAGAGTTTTATTCTAAAATTCAAAGTTTAAGCTAATCCGCTTTCAGAAAATGCAAGTTTAACTTGAAATTTACAGTACAACCTGAATTTTGCAGTAAAACTAAAAACTGAGTTACAGTTACTTCTTACACCATAGAACATTTTTCAATAGAAACGTCGGTTGTGCGTTTTGGGTTTGTTTCCCGTGCAAATAATCCAGTCAAATTTGACTTTCTAAACGCAGTTTCGCTGTAACCTCGGTGCCGTCAATCGATATGCCGATGAAATCCGATCAGCACTGCGCGCTCACTTTCAATGAGCGTCAGCGCTGATTTATAACGTCACACAATAACGACGAGCGCCATAAAGCGCTCGTCCGCGTTTGATAGCCATCGCGCGAGGGACTTGTTCGGCGATCGGCGCGTTATCTCGCGGCTTTTTCCACATAAAGAGTGGAAATTTGCGGCAAAAATGCAATCAAACGATCGAGCGCGCGCGGCGCTTTTACAGCCGCGTGGGAAATTTTTCATCGCGCGAATCCGCTCATTGGATCACAGTCGAGTAATTAAGACATAGCTTTTCCAGGAAGATATCCTTGGCGCTAAAGTAAAGGTTGCAGTAAAAAGTCACCGGACGGTTTAAGGACGCACACTTGGGACACTATGCATAAACGTCCTTGAGTTGTTTTGTCGAAAAGATTTTTTCGTTTGGATAATGCTTTTTAAATGTTTCCTTGTAAATTAAAAATAAAAAAAAATAAAACATAAAAACCTACTGCTTTCCAATTATTTCTTATTGCTTCCAGTTAACTTTTTAAAAGTTAACTTTTAAAACATAAATTGAACGTAATGGAAAATTTTCAGAACATTTTGATCAATTTTCAGAGATTTATAGGGAATTTATTTCTTACAGGGTTAATTTTTGTAAAATTAAATGAAAATATTCCAAAAAAAGTTTTTTCTCAAATATGGATAAAACATTGATTAACCCAAAAATGAAATAGTTTTCGAGCAAATTTAGTTTAATCTTAAAAAAAATTAATATCTAAAAATTCCATTTCATATAGAAAAAAATTTAATCACCTTCTCTACTAAAAGAACGTAGAATGAAATGAACAAACGAATTCGTTACGTTTTGTTAAGAGTATTTCACTGCAGAAAGGAATCTGGAATAGAGAGTAAAATGATGAAGCTACGCTATCACAATGACTTGCTGTCTGTTTTCATATTGCGTTTGATAATGAGATAATGTTTTAAAAGTCAATGAACACTGTCAGAGATACATTACGAAAACAAACAAGAACGAGCAGAGATACGCAAATAGGAATGGGAATAGTGCATGAAGAGTGCACTTCCACGATTTTTGTCGCTGAAAGATCCAACGTTAAACATTCATACATCTGAAACAAAAGATTACTTCAATCATTTCAGTGCACAATTCCACAAGTACTCTGCTTATATCTCAAGGATTCTAAAAAAGTTTTGCGAGATATTTGATATCTCGTATAAAATTTCATCAGAGAATCTGCGCGAGATTATTGGTTTATTCTTGAAATTTCATTGAAAATCTTATCGAATTTAATTTACATTAGATTAAGATGGATTGCAGTATATAAGAGCAATTATATTAATCCCACATACGAACGTATATAATTTGTTTGTTGACCTTGCAATGAAGTCCATTTAAATAGCTGAATTTCATCATTCCTGCATCGTTCCAGATCGAACCTTTTTTATAATAACTATTTGATGTTAAAGTAGAATTATCTTGTTTTTAAATCGTCCTGCAATTTGTGTTTCAGGGAAGAACGTTCGCAAAAATCATACATGACTTCGTAAACAAGTATGGGCCCTTAAACGAAACGTACTTAAGCTTCTACGAGACCAAAGAGGGTCGTCAAGTGTACGACGAAACGCTCGAGTGTGTGAAAAAACGCTTTCCACAGTATGTGCGGGAAATCGAAGGAACTGCGGATGGCGCCGAAATTCCATTTTATAAGGTAAGAATTTTAAAAATAGTAACGGTGAATAAGTTATTTTTTTAAAGGATTAAAAATGTTGCGTAATTAAAACATTACTGAATGCGACATTTTTAATCAGCAATATTTGTGATATCATAATAGCGTCTGGAATTTGCAAAGTTATTAAAAATTATTTGCTAATAAAATCTTTACTAAAAAATATTTTAGAATAGATTTTAAATTTAATATTACATACATTATTAAATTTTATATTATTTTTCATATTAAATAAAATAAAATATTAAGTATTAATATAAACTAAATTTTTTTAAGTAAAGAAATCATACGATAAACTATTATTTTAATTTTACAGTTTTACGAAATTATCTTAAAAATGTTAAATTAAACCTTTTGATAATAAGGTTTGCATGCTTTAGCTTGAAAAAAATATGTCCAATTAATAAAAAAATGTCTTATTTTATTTTCAGTGATGTCAAGTTTTTTCGCGTAATTAGTGTAACTGAAAACATTGTGAAAATCCATTGTCATCGCGTCGACACGGTAGTGACGAAAAATGGCATCGAATCCCATTTTCTGACCTTCCGTGTACCGCGGTTATTCATTTCCTCGATAATGAGATAATAATTATGATTCCGCGCGCGGACACGGCTCTAATGATTAAGCAATCACGGCGAATAATAGCGGAGAATGATCGTTCATTCCGAACGAACAAATTGGATTCGAGATCGGAGAATGGGCTCGCCGCTTTTCACCTTAAGGAGCCGTTCATTAAAAAAGACGAAAAATTGACATTTGTTTAACGTTGCGTTTAACTAAAGTTAAACACTTTTGTGTTAAACTTACTAATTACTGAAAATCATTTCTGAAATGTTCAGACATGTTTTTATCGAATTATAAATATTAATTAAAAACCGTTAAATTCCTTATGGTTTCAAAATGACATAAAGTAAAAAAAACTTCAATTCTATTACATTCGATAATTTTTTATTCAAAAATTATTATATTGTATTACTTTTATTTTAAATTGTTAATTATTTATCTGTAATTATTATTTTCATATTTATTATGTTCATGTATTATCCTACATTTTACGTACAAATTAACATGTCAAAGGATTTAATTTGTTGTAGCTATTTTTAATGCATCTGGACGACATTGTTCCAAACGTGGTACAAGGCGTTCAGGGTAACAACCAGCCTGTCGGTTGTTCCAGTGTCATGTGCAACGAACCCGGACAGGTAAATCAAGATCAATTAAAATCTTAATTCGATGAATCCAAATTAAATTTATTTAACTGAATCAACATAATTAAATATAAACCCTGGTAGATGCGGACTATGCAAACTATTTACGAAAAGTTCACTTATATGCTACTGAGTTATTTACACAAAAATTTGCATGCATTATTTATATAATTTATTTACATAATTTACATTACAGTTGAAAGAAATTTTGTCAATCTTATTTTTTATTGCAAAAAATAATTTATCATTGTGTTTAAATTTATAGATTTATGAATATTACGTGTACATTTTATATAAACTATATTTAAACGATTTATTAAAAATAAATAGAAATACATAATATATAAATGTTTATTAAAAAATGATATAAACAATTTATATAATGTTGGACATCAGGGAAATGTTGCAATTTAATGTTAATTAGTTCATTAAAACACTACTTTATATTTAGGAAATTCTGGGGCACAATGAGGATGCCTTGAGCGAAACTCTCAACCATTGGTACCTGGTGGACGCCCACATAGTGGAACCAGGACTTCCGGAAGAAAAGTTTATGTCGCTCAGTTACGCCGG
Source organism: Ceratoteleas bidentatus (assembly GCA_022817645.1). Classification (NCBI taxonomy): domain Eukaryota; kingdom Metazoa; phylum Arthropoda; class Insecta; order Hymenoptera; family Scelionidae; genus Ceratoteleas; species Ceratoteleas bidentatus. Next base: position 15,955 of record JABFPB010001843.1, read on the forward strand.
ATTCCTCCCGGGTTACACGATGGGATATAACAAGCATGGCCTTGTATACTCCATTAACACTCTGAGTGCCAAAACGCTAAAGTCGGGGAAAACACGTAAAGTCTCTCCATTTATTAATTTTATCACATTTTTTCCATGATAGATTATTCCCAAGGTACCTTTTTCCAGAAATATATATTTTCCATTGATTTATCAAAATTAAATATTTAACCCATTTGGTTCTGAAACTTTTACTAACAGTTTTGCACATTTTCATCGATTATGAACCACCATTAAGACAAAGACGTCAGAATTGCAGTTTGGACTATGTATGTGGAACAGGAAAGTTTTACATACATATAGATTCTACATAACCGGCTAACTCTTGTTAAACATTTTTATTCCGTCCGATTAGTAAACTATAATGTAAAAGGTTATAATCATAACGTTGTCTACCGTAATTACCTATTCATATTTAATCAATCACATTAAGTAATAGAAAGGAATGGTAAATGAACTTACTGGACCAACTAGCACATGTAAATTCAATCTTATGTTCATTACCCTGAATAGGAAACACCACCGCGCGTTAGATAAATGTTTATTTTTCCCCCGCAACTCAATGAGATCGAAAAAGTACTGACCAAGCCTCTCCTACTGGACAAGCCTCTTATTCAGTCCCAGTTATTTGTTACGCGGTTTGAGAGTGATCTATTCAGAATTAATCGTTTCCTCTTATCTGAACACTACAAAGCAGAAACTAGGTACACTTATGCATAATTAATGTTTATGAAGTACGGAAAATTTTCAATTAGTCTTTACTTTGTTGCCGTTTTCCAGATCATTCAAGTTTCTATCATTTTTAAGACAGTTCAAACCTAGTTCCAACTTTCCAGAAATGTCTCCCTTCAAACTACCAAAAAAGGAATCACTTGTAGTTTCTGAAAAAATATGGAAATTATGAAAAACTGAAAATTCAGTTCTAAGTTATATAGATTCTAAATCTATTACAATTCCAGCGTTCATTTCCGACTTTTTTCTCCCAGAGAAATTCTCTTAAATATTATTACTCGTCATTTCACTTTCAAAGTCATCAGGATAATTACTCAGATCTATTAGCTTGTAAACTTTTCGAAAAAAATCCACAGAGCAATAACATCAGGCTCACAAAAAAAATAAATCTATGTTTGAATCTCTTCATCCACAGCTCGGTACTTCATAACCAGAGCCCTCCTCGCCGTGTCCAACTTCGTCGAGGCTCAGAAGACTTTGCGCGACCAGGGTTGCGGCGCCGCCGAAGGTTTCAGCGTGAACATGACCTTTCTGCAGCAAGACGGGGACCGGTTGTTCCACAACGCCGAAGTGGGTCCCTGCCTCGACGGTCAACAGTGCTCGCAACTCAACATTCTCACGGCCAGTCCCGGAGAAATGCTCTACCACTGCAACAAGTGAGCGCCGCTTTGATCGGACCGCTCATTTACCGCTAATTAACCACAACAAATACATTCATCAACCAACCAATCCTATAACCCCGACAAAATATCACTCACAACGCCACAATAAATTATTCCCCACCCACACAATCTCGCACCTTTTCTAACATCCATAATTCATCAATTCCGCAACTGGGGGGAATAACGAACCGAAAGGTCTGTCCCCACATTTATTGAGGCTTACAAAAGAGATTACACGATAACCATCGATTCCTCAAAATCGCGTCGGTTCCGGGACAGTTTATCGCGCGAACAGTGGCGATAAGAAAGGCAACTTTGTCGGTAATTGCACGCTCAGAATTGTCATTATCCGCAAGCGTGCAATTACAGCCGCGCAATGCCGTTAATCGCGGTGTAATGGTACAATTATGGGTGCCGATCGGCGATCATTTGCATGCGGCCTTCACACCTGGTTCGGTCTGTCGCAAGAGCCGCTTTTCAGAAACAGGCGTCTTCCATGTTTCACGTAGGAAGACGCGCGTTTCCCGTTCGTTTGAATAGATTATCGTTCGGAGTTGCGGTGCTAAAGTTCGATTGTGGATATCGTTTCAGGTACATGCGGCTCCAGGTGCCGGAAGTGAGTGGAACTATCATTGATAGCAGCGAGCACCGGATGGCGGCGATCTGTCGGCACCCGGCGCCACTGAATCGTCGGGATGTTATCAGAATTCTTAGTGATCAGACGGACTCGGATTACCGCGTGTACCAGGAGATCCGCGAGGACGACTATGTTAAGACGATCGCCACTGGTGAGATTTTTTTTGTTTCATTAAACTGATAATAAACTTAGAGATTGATGAAAAGCAAGATGTAAAATTTTCCCTTCTCAATTAAACAGAATTTCATTTTGTCAGTTAAGATTAAGATTGGAAATTGAGATAAAAAATTGGACAAATGGAAATTGGACAAAACTTATCGGTATAGAGAAATGCATAGTAAAAATGCATATCTTCCAGATATAATTAATCAATTTTATTGATCTGAACATGTCATAAATCAGGACACTTATTAAATTTGTTAGAAATGTAATGTAGTTATCATAAAAAATAGAAAATAATTCCGATCCAGATAGCGCACCGAATCATATCAGTTGAAAAAACGCGTGTTTTCATTTGCGCAGGGATCTTCGACTGCATTGCACGGACCTGGTCCATCTACACTGACAGACCGGATCGCACCGAACCGATCGCGGTGATCCCGCTGCAGTTCGAGGAAAAGGTCGAGTCTAACTCGGTGTACAACTAAAGCCCGTAAATCCACTAAAAAGCGTGCATATATACGTGTATCAAAATGTAAACTGTAATTACAAAGCAATGAGAGAAGAGCGCGCAGAACGAAGGACTACAAAATGCTACGACGAAATGTACAATGCGCGGTGGTTCGAAATAAAATGACCGAGATTCTCCCTCCGCGGATTTTGGCTCGCGCGCGATCAACGGCAGAAAGTCTGCACGTCGTCGGATTTCGGACGTTTCTTCGACTCCATCTCGTTGAAGAACGTCTTGATGTCCTCCTCCTTGACGACCTCCTTGTTCTCGGCGAACTTGCGCAGGAACTCGATTAGGTTTTCTTTCATGTCGTTGTAGGCTGAAAATGGGGAAAGTGGTTTTCAGTTGAATAATGACTGATTTGCATTGAGATTGTTTGAAATGTTTGAAAAAAAAAGAGAAAATAGAAAAAAAGGAAAAAGTAAACAAAAAAACAGAAAAATAGAAAAGAAAAAAGAAAAAAAGAAAAAGAAGAAAAGAAAAAAAAGATTTGAAAAAAGGTTGTTTGAAAGTAAAACTTCGGTTGCAGGAAAGAATTACTCTTAAATCTTAATGTTTTCGCAGTAAAAAATGTCGGTCGAATCGTAATGTGAATATTTTGAATGAAACTGTCTTGAAATGAAATTGAGGGTAGATACTGCTATGAAAGAGATTAAAGGAGTTTAATGTCAAGTGTGCGTACATTTTTAACGGGATTTCTTTGAATAGATTAAATGAAGTAAAACTCTGACTATTTATGCTGTAGTTAAATATTTGTATGACTGTAATTATTTAAATACTGATGATCCATTTATGTAAGTTTTACGGCTGTTATGATTGAAAATGAAGTCATTTTATTCAAAAGACTTATTAAAATCGTAACTTAAATCAAACGGTTTAAATAAATCTATTACTTAAGCATCAATTATTTTCAGCATAAATCCCGAAAAAATTATGAACGAATTTTGACAATTTTGTAGGATATCAGTGAACTAACCAAAGATATCAAAATTCGTCCATCATTTTCTCAGGAGTTAGGCTGGTAACCTATTTTTTCACCAATGGATTACTTGTAGTGTTATTAACATACTACATTTTCATCAAGTTTTTAAGTTGTAATTGTTACAATTTTCTACTTGAAATCAAACCATGTTTTTTGATTTACTATTCAAGCTGAAGTATCATTTTATTAGACATATAATAAAATAATAAACAAATGTCACGTATTAAACAAGACTTCAGACATTTCGTAAAGTAAATGTCATATCAATTATAATTTAATTCAATTAATAATAATTATACTATGGTAAGGAATTTATTGCAGAGTATCATGTTTCAAATTTAAAGTACATTTTAATGTAAAATAATTTTGTTATCAATGGCTTTGCCAGTATTATTTAACTTTTCATTCTTGAAATGTTGTAGATTGGGAATATATAATAGCAAAGAAATCGATTTTTTTGAAAAATCTACTTGTATATTCCCCCCTAAATACAGTTAATCTTATTCTAATAAAATTAATCCGATTTCAATCAAATAAACCCAATTAATTAAGTTTTTTTAAATATCGATTTTTCTCTGAGCCCTATTAATTTACCTCGAATGGCATTTATCTGTTGAACACGACCCAAAGATGCTAAGGCCCTCATCCCCTTTTCATGTTGGGTCTCCCGGCCGTTGATTTTTCCCTGTTCTTCATAAGCTTTTACACTGTCCAGTGGATCTAGCAGGAACATGACCTTTTTTTCCTCGTACATCTGTTAACAATCCAACCCATAATCAGTCTCGCCAATTCTCTCATTGTCATAGCATTACATTTTTGACAGACTATCCATATGCACACAAAGTTACATATTTTTTCAGTCATTTCCCCACGACAATTATTTTTATGTGGTAATGTTTATGTAGATCAGTCACCAGCGTACTTTTTTGCAATTTTCACAGGTACACAAAGCGGCCCGCCATCCCTCGATCAAGTAGGCACAAGCGTCAGGTCGATGATCAGGCATTTCTTTGGGCATCGTACATTTCTTCGAATCCATGTCGACGTCCTCTTTGTCCACTTTGTCCTCGACGTCCACTTTGTCCACGACGTCCACATTTTCATCCATTTTTTCTTTTGCTTTCTTCTCAGTTGCTGCAAAAACAAATGTCGCAAATATTGTTCATTCGTTCGGTAAATATGTGCTAATTATAAGACGGTAATTATCTTACCTGAATACTCAGGTGTGTACCTCCATATGAAATCATTCTGATTCATGCAGCAAGCGCATATCACTTCATCAAAGGAGTTGAAATCTGGCTTATTATCTACGACACCCAAGTGCTGCAAAAAAAAATGTTTACATATTCTTTGCTAATTGTTTGTTATGTACTAATTAATCCTAACAAGATTTTATGTAAATTGCATGCAAAATTTAAAAAAGTAATGGTTTTATGTAAGATTGATATTAATTCTGCATGCATTTCAGTAGAAATGAATCTAAATAATTGTGGAAAATTAACTTTTTAATTATAATTTAACAAATATTTGTGTATTCTAAATAATTTTAAGTTAATTTTTTTATTATAAGCTAACCAATATTTTGTTGATAAAATTATTAATTCTATACAATTACGATTAGTTTGTTTGTAAACTTTATACAAAATTTCAAATTTCAAAAATTCTGAATTTACTAATTTGAATCGTACATTTGTATGATACCAGTCCTCGCAAATAACACACTGCAGCATTTCATCATCATCATCATTCTCTGGATCTGGATATGGTCTCCCACACGTGCAATATAATCCCAAAAAATTGTGATTGTAATAATTCTCTTCGTTTAACGTTTTTAACTTCAGCTGAAATAATTACTGTAATTATTTAATGTTCGCGCAAAATTGTTATTGCACATAACACATCGATGGCCAAAAGAACAACACTAAATAGATTGGCAATTTTTTTGACATACTTTTAAACAGTTTTCATGAAATATGAATAACTTCAGTGTCGGCTTACTGGTTCAATACTGCACTTCTTCTCTCCAAATTTGGCATTTCCACAGTCGCAGCGAAAATGCCTCTTGGTGTATAATTCGATTAGATCGTGCCCTTCATGACATTGGTAACTGCAAGCCAAACATATAGCTGCCTTCGTTTGGCAGCAAGTCCTGCAGGAATAAAGAGCCTGTCTGATGTATCCCTGAAAATGAAGGATTTAATAGCCAAAATAAGCTTGTTTTAAAAAATAGCAATAATTGCACTATGTACCATGTTAATCATTAAATTCAATTTTTGTAATATTTTTTAGTAGTGAATTTGACGGTTATAAACAGCTATAACTCTCTTAACATACATTACAGTATCTTATTACTAACTAAATTGAACATTTTGATAATTAATTGATTAATTTTATTTAAGTAACAAACTAACTCAAAGTTATTGGCAAAATTAACAGTTAATTTGCAAAACTTGCACTTCTGAAATTAATGTATTTCCTATTAACTTCTGCTTCTGTATGCACTTTCTGACTCATCGCTTTTTTTATGACATTCATATCGGAAAACTTGAAACAGTCCAGGACAAGTTGTCTAATTACCTGGCTAGTCCACTATGGCTTGAATCTCTCAGCACTTATTATAACTACTTTCCAATTACAAATTCTTATTACATAAATGTGGTATCATGTTACATTTAATGAGACAATGTTGTTTAATTAATTCATTCATGGTTTGGAATAATATTGATAATTTTCCGGATTTGAAAATGTGTTATTTTATTATCACATGATTAATATAAATTATAATTTTGTAATAAAAACTCTGTATTCGAATTTATGGATTGTTTATTCTCCACTATTTAAATCTGCAGGAATCTGGGTTGTAAAGAAATTCTAGATATTTATGAGTATAAATAGATTAATTTAAGTATATTAACAATTTACTACTACTACTTTGTTTCAGATTTTTAATAAAATAAGAAAAAATGGTCAATTATACATATTTTGCAGAAAAGCACAAAAATATCATGTAATTTAAACAAGTTTGTACAGTGTACATATTGAACCAGAAACAGTAGGAAAATGCAACCGAAAATTTCATGTATAGATACAAAAATTTCACATTGAAATCTTGTTTCCGGACTAACCACACAATTTCTGGTTAAATTATTTGAACCAGGAGTTAATTTAACCAGAAACTGTGTGTTCCATCCAGTCATAAGATTCCAAGTGAAAATGTCATATCCATATACGAATTTCTTTGTTGCATTTTCGCACGGTTTCTGG
>JABFPB010001844.1:0-22929 GCA_022817645.1 Ceratoteleas bidentatus
GCAGTCGGCGATGTACTTCATGTAAGTAAATTATTTTATTTCAACATTCTAGTATTTTTTGTCTTTTTCATATACTTAATACTTAAATAATTATAATTTTGCTTTAACTTGAGACAAATTGCTAAAATTTTAACATTTTAGCATTTTATGTCTCGAAGGGGTTTCAAAAATTAAACGAAAATATTTCAAAATCACAAAAAAGTAACTTGAACTTGATGGTTTTTCCTAAACAATAACATTTTTTTCTACTAATTTTACATGGTTACTTTTTACCAAAAATCTCTTCATACTTTCATTATAACATTGAGTTTTCTTCAGCGATGTTTGATTTTATTTTAATTTTTTCATACATAACTTGCTATGAAACTAATTAGTAACTAGTAATTTGGAAGGGTTTTTCATGGATACAATAGAAAAGATTACACAAATGTAAAAAGAATGTCTTTATTAAAAAAGTGTTTTCCTTTGGATCGCCATGGCTATGTCGTACAATTTTTCCATATAATTATGATCGTCTTCATCGTACTCCATTTGAGTTTCAGACCATTTTCGGAAAACTTTAAATCCCTTAATGGCTTCCTGCATGCTAGGAATGTCTTCGATATCTTCATCTTCACAATCTGCCATAACAATTTCATTATTGACGTTACTAGCAATTTCTTCTACGACAGTTTCTTCATGATTCTCTACTTTCCCAGCATCCACAGTGACACCAGAATTCTCAACAACCTCCTCATCAACTACCATATATTCCACCTCTGGTTCACCACTTTGATTCTCATGCTTTTTTTCCTGATGTTTCTCCTGTTGTTTCTCCTGACGTTCCTCCTGACGTTCCTCCTGATTTGTCTCCTGATTTGTCTCCTGCTTTGTCTCCTGATTTTTCTCCTGCTTTGTCTCCTGATTTTTCTCCTCCTCCTTCTCCTTCGTTTTCTGAATCCTAGCATTCTTCGTCTTCTTTCTTTTCTTCCCCTTTTTGCTTTTACCTTTACCGATCTCGTCTCCACACTTCTCACTAATTTCAGTCTCTTCAATTAAATCACTCTCAAGTTTTTCATCGCCCTCAACCAGATCTTCTACTGGGTCATACATTTCCCGATTCGCCGTGACTTCCTTCACGATTTCATCGTCGGTCAAAATCTGACAACATGGCAAATTGGAATCTTCCCCGAGCCATCTTGCTACATCGTCCTTTGAAACTACCTCAGCTTTAAGTATACCGTTCAACAGCGAAGTGATTTCCCCAATTGCATTATCGTTTTTCTCATTCAGACATTCGAAGTCCAATATCCTGTGCCAAGCATTGATCAGCTTAATCCTAGGAACCGTAGCCCAGGCATAGGCAACCGTCCGGTAACAGTCCGTTATGCTCCAAGACTTCAGAAAACTTATGATATCCTGCCCAGCATCGACTTTCATTTTGAGCTCCTGCAGAAACTGCTCCCTATACTTCGTTTTCAATGATTCGAAAATATTTACAGTAAACGGTTGAACATTGACCATCAGATTTGGCGGGAAATAATCCACAGTCACTCGGCTGTCGATGGCATTCAGATATTTCTTCGTCCAATGCGAAGGCGTGCAGTCCAATAAAAGCAAGAAAGGTCCTTCCCCTCCATTCTTCTTCTGCGTAACTTCCGGGATGAAAACTGTCCGGTACCAAGAATCGAACAACTCCTTGGTCATCCAGGCGTCGTTGTTGGATCTGCATATCACTGGGGAATTGATCTCTTTGCGAAAGAGCTTTATGTGTTCGGTTTCTGTTATCAGAAACAGGGGAATTTTATGCAATCCAGTGACGTTGCTGCAAGTTAGAAGAGTCACGTGATCCTCTAACAGCTCCTCCAAATCATTGCCATGTTTCTCAATGTAATCTATGACTTTCTGAGGCAGAGATTTCCACGTCAGAATGGTTTCGTCTGCGTGATAAACGTTGTCTAGTATGTAATTTGTCATCGTTGGAGGAGTGTAGCAATTTATTTCCGGAGTTTCGTCTGTGGGATGTGATAAGAGTAGGGTGTGGCAGTTTTTGAACTTGTTCAGCCAGCCATCGCTGCCCGTGAACTCCAAAGGGCCTTTGAGCTTCATATTGAATTCCACAGCTTTGGCTCTTAAAGCGTGAGTTTGTATGGAATAGCCCATGGTTCGCTGCTGGGCATACCACAGAAAAACGGCTTTCTCGGTCAGGTCGTAGTCGTTCTTCTTGAGGCGCATCTTCTTCAGGGTGTTGTGGTAGATGTCCATTTTCTTTGAGCATTCTATGATGTTTTCTTTGTCCTTGATGATTCGGGTTATGGATGGAATGCTAATGCGGAATCTTGCAGCTATGACTGTACATTTTACACTGGCTTCACGCAGTTTGATTATGGTTAGCTTATCTTGGATTGAAAGCGGGTTTCGGCCTGTTTTCGACTGAAACATTGAAAGAAACGAGATGTTAATTTTCCAATGTTAAAGGTTCTATCATTTTTTAAAATTTAGATCGATTCTCTTTAAAATGGCATTGAAATTAAGGTTTAAAATGCCGGAATTTTATGAAAATGCCATCAGCGCCCTCTACAACGCATAGATTAAGCCAACAGCGCCAATTTCATGAAGAAATCTGTAAATAGGCCGTAAAAGCAAACTTAATCTACTTTTCTAAAGTAATTTAGTAACTTTTTTAATTTATTTCCATTCAATCTTAATATATGATTCTTAATTCAATGAAGCATAAAGAAACACTAAACTTGACAGGTGGAACAAATTTAAGGCCCAAAACTTCGATTATAAAGGCGCTTCAGTTGTTGTTTTAAACATACTTCTTTAATATATGAAAACTAATTCTTTGAGCTTTCCATTATCTGTTGGCAGCCCTGAAAATAGATAAAAAATGGCAGACATAAAGCAAATTCTCAATTCAAATAATAAATTATTGAAAATTACAATAAATTTCAAAACAAAAACGTTTTTTACAATGTAATTCAGCCCATTTTTATTGAAAATAAAGTTCAAAGTGCTTTTTATGAAAATAATTACTGTCAATTTGCTTTATATCTATCATTTTTCATAGTTGTATAAAAATTCACTAGGTTCGCATTATTCTGGGAGTCACAATACTGAATTCAAACCAGTCTTTATTTCACTGAATTCAAACCAAACAAACTGATTACGTAATGTCAGATTGTGAAAGATTTCCACAATTCAATTTTCCACTTCCCTTTTCCTCTGCATTTTATTGTTACTAATGATTCTGGCTTAACATATACAAAAATTGTTTCGATAAGTATTTTTTGTGTCAGATATTTAACAAATCTGCATTACCGACAAAGTACACTATAGGATCTCGGTTGGTAAATTATCATGACCCATTTCCTATGGTAAGGTAGTAAGCGTGATATTGAGTTACATTAACCCAAAAATGAAGAGTATTACAAAGAACTCGATTGATTTTATTACAAAACACAATTTTCCGGCATTAGTATAAGTGATTATTTATACTAATGATATCGGCTACTTTGCTAAGGGTTAAAACTTACGTTTGTGAGAATTGGCTCCATACTTTAATTTTATATACAATTCTATGTGCCGATGATGTGAGTAGTGATGTGTAATAATAAACAAGGTGTTTTGGTCACCATTTTTGCACAAAATCGCGTTTTTTCATGGTCGGTTCGGAAGGCAGTAAAACGTAACCTATACTGTCCACTACTTTTTTCGGTCCACTTCATACAACTTCTACCGGTTAATTAACTTGAGTTCCATCTTCACTGCGGCATTTAAAAAACTTGTATTTTCTCTTCACTTTGAACAAAACCAGCTATTTACATTGCAAACTGTATAAAAAGCGAACCGAAATCCAATAGTTTCAGAACATATACTCCTTCTAACCAAGATGTTTTCATGTTGGTAAGGGGTGTGTATATTCGCGAATTGCCAACTGAGAACGTGTAATCTCTTCTTATGATTATAGTGTTATTTACCAGAAGTTCCATATCATTTAGAAAATTGCAAACGTTGAAATAATTCAATATGGTTTTGAAAAATACTTAATCGGAATAATTTAATTTAATAAGTAAAATAACTTTTTTAGTTACTTGTTCTACATTCAAAATATTTAAGAACATTTTTTCTTATTGTGAAAAGAAAGTCATTAAATGACTTTAGAACATATTTTCTCCACATTCAACATTTCCAATTTTAAGAAAAAAATCAACGTTTGAATATATTATGATATGCAGTTTTTCATTTTGTCATTGTAGAAAAAACCAGAATTGACTCCAGTTGCTATTCACGCTGGAAAACTTTTGGCCCGAAGACTTTTTGCTAATGCAACCGACAAAATGGATTATGTGAATGTCGCAACTACTATATTCAGCCCGTTGGAGTATGCATGTGTTGGTCTAAGCGAAGAACAAGCCATCGCCATTCACGGCGAAGATAAAGTTGAAATTTACCATGCTTATTATAAGCCTACTGAATTCTTCGTCCCTCAGAAGAACGTTAAGCATTGTTATGTCAAAGTTGTTGCACTGCGTTTCGAAAACCAGCAGATTTTAGGAATGCATTTCATCGGACCCAATGCTGGTGAAGTTGTTCAAGGATTTGCAGCTGCAATGAAGTAAGAAGTTGAAATAATTACAACTATTTCAGCAATAATTTTAACTTATTATTCATTACACAAATTCCAATCATTCTTTTTTAGTATGATGGCAATATTTAAATGAAATTTCCTTCGCCTGGATGGAAATTATTTCATAATTGAATTATTTTCATTTTGCAGGGCCAATTTGACATTCCCTCAATTGAAATCAACCGTTGGAATCCACCCAACTGTTGCTGAAGAATTCACAAGGGTTTTCATAACAAAGCGTTCGGGAATGGACCCGACGCCCCAGAGCTGCTGCAGCTAAACGAGTTTGATTAACGATATTCAGTATGACTGAACCTTCCTGCTCGATGCTTCTTTACGTGAATGCGAAAAATGCTAATTTTTTGCATTTTTGATACTTTTGAATGTAAACGTTACTGCAGTACTTTTGAAGATACGTCGAAAGCATTCTATAAATATGTTCTTAGTCGGTAATTTAATCAGGATTGTCAGTATTCAATGAAAAAGTAAATGGAACTTTTGTACATGTGTAGCTGTTATATAGTAAAAAAAAGTCGACACAAGATTGCATATATTTTCTTAGAAGTGGATTTAAATAAATTAATTGACAGATTTTTACCAATCCGTAAAATTGAAAAGGAAGCTGGTTTCATTCTATTTTTATCTTCTTACAGTTTGTACACTTTTTAACTTGTTTATAATATAATTCATCTGAGTAGAATGTTGGTGTCTCGTTTCTTTGTCACCTTTACAGACCTTTGCTTTTTTTAAATGGTCGTTAATTACTGTTTGTAATACAGAAAGTAGTGGAACAGATGGAATTGATTCTGAAATTGCATTGAATCCTAATAAATTAGGATACAATGCTTCTCTATTAAATATTGTTTGATGTTGTGATAATATAGTAATATTTAATTTGTTAAATAATATAGTAATATTTAACAAATTAAATATTACTATATTAATGAAATTATAAGGTATTTTCACGTGATTTCTATAATTTAAGTAAATTAAACGCTGTTTAATTTATTTAAATTTAAACTGCGTTTATATCACATTATGTTTTATTTTCTGCATAATGTGATACATTATGTTTTATTTTGAGCCAAGTTCAGTATTCATTAAAATTGACTGGAATGCTATAAATAGTTGAATTAATTCAAATCAGAGATTCAAAGTAAACTTCTTCAAAATGACAATCTAATTAGAATTGAAAAGAATAAAAAAGAATTTATTTTTGTCAGTTTGAATTCAGATTTTGGAATTTAACAAAAACGAATTCTTTTTGTAAAATTCAAAAATGGTTCTTGGAAACATTGATAAATCACCAGCATAGAAGTGAAAAGAATGAAATTGAAATTCAAATTATGAATTTGGAGTCTTTCCACTGAGGAATTCATTACTTAATAATTCTTTTCGATTCGTTTCTATTAACATTTTTTGCAGTGTTTCATGCAATTTTTTATTGCAGTTAAGTACAATTCTATAGTTGTTTTCCACAGTGCTTATCTGCAATTTTCATGACTCCATTTCCAAATAAGTGAATAACTTTGAAGCGAATATTTGCGTTACACTTAACTTATCAAAAACATTAAACTTTTTCATCTTATGCAGCAAATAACAGTTCATGATTCAAGTAACTTGCTCTGCGTGGGTAATAAATTTGAAGTCTAATTCTGAACAAAGATACAGTAAACCCTCTCCAAACATGTTTAATCCTCCTTTATATTTGACATTTGCGTGGATTCGCATTTTTACCTGAAACGTACGTGCAAAAATATCTTATTATAAACAAGATACGATATATAAAAGAACACGGAAGTGTTCTGCGGCGCACAGTATTAGCGGCAGTCTTTATACTTTCGGATGTGATGCAACTTGTGATTTCATTTAAAAAAGTGTAATTCTATAATTCGGATCAAATGAACGCCATCAATATGATACTTTTGGCGTTGGCTCTCATTCTAGGCTTCTGCTCAGGTATATAATTTTTCCAAATTAAGCAGCTCGAACACTCTAGTAATAAGGGGAATTCTCATTTTTGCATTGAAAAAGTCTTTAGGAGATTGCAGATATCAAATTTGTCATCAAAATTTCAACAAATATGTAATAAGAATAAATTATGGTGACGCGTTCGCGAAGTTACGTGGATGTATTAATTTCAAAATTCCTACACATAAGCGTGCGGAGCATAAGCAAAATGCTTTGCAATGAGGATCACGCTATAATATATCGTCTTATAACATGAAGCTGTTAAAGGAATAACTGCATTTTCATTGTCTGTCGAGTAGTTTCTGCTATGCGGAACATTACGGAAAATTTGTTATTTAATGAAATTCAACAAGGCAGTAATCAGGACATCTTGTTAAATTATTGATATATAAATAATCTAATAGAGACTTTATTTTATGTTCTTTATATACTTATTTTTGATCAATTGCACAAAAGGAAATTACAAATAAAATTTGCTTATTAACAAAAATGAATTTTATTAGCGTAATGGAATTTCTTTAGATACCAGAAAATTTCTAAAGCTTCATTAATTATTCGTTTAATTACTATAAGAGTTCATAACCATTGGAACGTTTTCATCACTTCAAAATGTTTCTCGAAACACATTTTACAAACACGAAACACTAAAAGAAAATATAAAAGTAATTTTGCGAATATGTTTAAAACTGATTCTCGCCGAAGTAGGCGGCCAGTCGGTTCTCATATATCTGTCATCAGGCCTAATGAAGTTTTGATATCGGCTTTCCAGTAGAACCTTTTTCAAATTCTAAGTTAGTTTTGATGTCAGATATTACAGCAGGTCCATTTCCAAATGCAAAAATAATATCTGCGTGCCATCTTTGGCATTAAACATGAGAAATTCGTTCTTGGTGGGTTTTTCATATTTTACTTGCTGAACTTGAATTTGTTCTGATGAATTCGTACATTTCCATGCCTCGTGTTTGTTTTAGGACACCAATTGACCTGCGAGCCTGGGGAAACTTTTTATGATAAATGTAACTTCTGTAGATGTGCCAACGATGGATCTGGTGCCGCCTGCACCAGAGTAGCATGTCCTCCTGGGATCTACGACTCATTGGAAGATGTGGACGACGTTTACGTAAATAATGGAGGCGATTATGGTCGCCTAGGTAATTAAAAGATAGTTCCCAAATGCAAAATAATTATTTATCGAACATCTTCATTATGCAATATTTGAATTCCCATTTTTTTGGACTAGAATTCTTGAATTTAAAATTACAGATAAAATTATTGCTTCAAATATCTCAATGTAATAATATTGTATTACGACTGATGAGCTAATATTTATTTTTTCGTGGCTTTAGATTACCCAGTCGCTGGTCTGAATAGATGTCAGCCAGGAACAGTTTTTAAACATGACTGCAACACTTGCATCTGCAGTGACGATGGATTCTCAGCAGCATGCACTTTACAGCCTTGTATTTCTAATGGCTATGACGGATGTAAGTGTGCTTTCGTACGAAAGTTGCGAAACCTTTCAGAACCTACTAATACTAGTACCATTGCAGAACTTTTTCGAATGTTTATCAAAGTTATGATATACATCACACTTTTCGGGAAACAAGCTATATACTTCAAATTTTCTTTTACTATTAAGAAGGTTCAATAGCTAAATGTTTTTACAGAATTATTTATGAATGCATTTCTACCTCAATTTTTCTCATCATTTTTTCTCAAACTAATCCAATTTTGACCTAATTGATAATTCTTTCATGTAGCTAAGGAATCTTCTTAAAACGACCAATAATATTACACTCATAAAACCAATTCGTAAAAGGTACTTATCTCGAAACTATCTTTATCATTAGAGTAAATCTCGACGCATTGTTTTCCCAATAGAACTTGTTTTCCCAGTGTAGGCTTTGATTGAATTAGATACACATACTGTACGTACTAGAACTTAAATGTGCAGTGAGTAAATTGCAGCATTGATATTTCAGTGAGATGCCAGCCAGGACAACAATTCAGACGTAATTGCAATACATGTTTGTGCGGTGGTAATGGAAGAACAGCCGTGTGCACTCAAATGGACTGTTCGGGTTTCAATCCTTATGACGAGTTTAATGACGGATATATACCATAACGTATTCAGTGATAAAATCAATCTATAGGCGCAGTGTGTAGTCCACGATTGGCTGTAAAGAGACGTTCTGTTAAATGCTGCAGAAGTTCGGAAACCTGTGTATTTGATACTACATTTGACCGAACCCAATAACACCTAACTACATAGTCAAGGATCGTTAGTTCATTTGATCTGAAAAATTTGTACTGCAATTTTAATTTAAATCTTATGTATCTTTGCATAAACTCACATTCAGTAAACATTCATTCGTATAACTAAGAAATGTATAACTATATACAGAACAAATACAGGTATACTTTTGAATGATTATGAAGTTTGAAGTGCAGAGAATTTTTCCGCAACCGTACGTGTATATATTTCTACTGACTGCGAAATAGGTTTATAAAGGTTGGAAAATGACTGTATATATGTTTCCAGTGTGTTGATTGAAATATGAAAGAATACATTCTTTTCAAACAAAGTGCTCTTGTGATTTATGTCTTCTAGAGCTCAATTTAATCTATAATCCCATTAGTAATGAACCGAGCCATTTCATCGACGTAAATATGTCACATATATTCCATCCAATAGAGACTGAATATACTTGTTTGTGCTAATTAAAAATCAATACTCCAGGACCTGTCATTCAATCTCAACAACTCACCATTTTTTGCAGCACAATTTTATTAGTAAATAATACTACATAGACAAATACTGTAATACAATCTCCAAATATTCGGTTGACGTAAAGAATGCCATATAATTTTCTAAAGCTCCGTACTTAATTTAGTTTAGCTGTGGATCGCTTGGGCTTACTAAATCACTATGCACGTTTGTAGTAGATGACAGTTCTCTCTTAATTTGCATATAATCCACCACGTTTTTACAGCCTTGATCGTCGAGGACCTCGATGCTCTCCAAACTGTCAATTTTGTCTATGTTTTCTTGACTTGGTTCCGCTGGACTCTCAAATTCTGCACTATCTGGCGATTCCGAACTGCGTTCGGGCTTTTTCTTGTTTCTCGAGGATCGCTTTCGTGGCTTCTCTTCCTTTAGTCTAGATAAAAACAGTATTTGAACTAAATAACTGTTCAAATGTACAGTAGATTCCCTCCTATTACCTCATTTATTATACTTTTAGAAAATTCATATGAAGCTTTTCAATTTTTTATGGCATACAATTTTCACATAAAACATTTGGATTATTGGATATTTCGGTTAAAATGATACAATTACTTGATATAATTACGTCGTTTAAAATGATACGGTTACTTGATACAATTAAAAGGATACTTCATACAGATTTTCTACAACATATGAGATACTATGTTATTCTATTTCATCAAATTCTTTTTTTTATAGATTCTATTGCGATCTATGCAAAAACTCCCCAGTTAAAAAATGCCATCAGATACCATTAGATTTTAATCTTATCTCTATATATCCATCTCGTTTTGACAGTAGAAAATCATATTCAGAGTAAAATCTCTGAATATGATTTTTTACTGTTTTGTCAGTGTCTAATGCTCTCTGATAAACATTTTACCCTATTCCTTCTAACTTGACATTCTACCCTGATTCTCGTAACAAGTGGAAATAGTTTAAAGTCTCAGTCACTCAACCAAATTGGTCGATTCCCCTTTTGACGTCAAATCCCACAATTACTTTTTCTTTGAAGCAGATTTGGTCGGCCTGGGCTTGCTTTCAGCGTTCGATTTCGACTTCGACTTGGTCTCTTTCTTCGCCGCTTTTTTATCATCGCGAGACCTCCCTTTTGAGCCTTTCTCGTTCTTCTGGCTCAAAGCTTTGCGCACATTTTTCTTCGGCTCCTCTCCGCGACGCATGCTGCGTCGCTTCTCCCGCTCCGTCGCGTCCGCGCGTCTCGTAGCCATCGTAATTCCCGGCAGAGCCTTTGACACGCGGAACAGTTTACCCTCCTTATCCGCCGGTATTAAATAACCGGTGTCCACTGCCAAGGATAAAGCTTTTCTCACGTACTTGGTTGCCTGCCGCTTGCCTGTTACATATTTATGCATTAACATTACGCGTTGCCCAGTTTTAATGAGGCTTAGCGCGCGTTTCCTCATACTTGTGTAATGACATACGATCGCGATACAGTCGCGCAACGCAACACTACTTTGTTTGCAAAAATCGCCGGTATTCCATTACACAAGTGATATCATTTAAGAGCATTTTTGCGCGGAATGGCGAATGAGTTCCGCGGTTACGCGCCTGCATCCCAAGCGCGACGAAATCTGCCGCTTCATTGTCATTAAAGCGGAAAGTCATTTTTTACGTACAGAAACGGCCTTCCCAGAACCCGTTTTGGTAGATTTATTGGCCGTTTGGCGGGAATCAAAATGAAATTGCATATTGCAATTATGAATAGGCGGAAATGGCAAAGGATAATTAGGGATGTTAATGAGGATAATTGGTGGGATTTGCGATGGACCTTGTTCGAACCCAGTTTTGATATATTTATTGATCTTTTGCATGAACGAACGATTGTCCATCGGGTCTTCCTTTTTCGCCTTCGAAAGCACGGCTCTGTCATTGTTCGGGGATTTGCCAGGCGATTCTGATGCGCGTTTGGTATCGGTTTCCGACG
The DNA here is from genome assembly GCA_022817645.1 of Ceratoteleas bidentatus. Taxonomy (NCBI): domain Eukaryota; kingdom Metazoa; phylum Arthropoda; class Insecta; order Hymenoptera; family Scelionidae; genus Ceratoteleas; species Ceratoteleas bidentatus. The sequence goes on from JABFPB010001844.1 coordinate 11,296, forward strand.
ACCTTGGTTCCGCCAGCTTTAACGACGTGATTCTCTTGTTGACAGCACGCCGATTAATTCCAGTTCCGTCGAGTAACGCCTGCGTAAATCTGCGCCTTTTGTCCGTTTCGCGTTTTCGGGCAGGCCTTAAGGAAACAGTTTTTCATCGTATAATTAGCATTCGCGAAGTTCTCGTTGTAATTAACGAGTGTGATACATTGCGATCGAGCAAATGTAAGCAAAATTTAGAATTACTTTTTTATGGATGTAAGTCGCTTTCCTATTCTTCGCTTCTTCTTCTCTTTATCCTGGATTGCGATGGCGCCTGAAATGGAGAAAGATGAAGGGAAATGAACATTTTAGAGAAAAAATATTTTTGGGACTTCTTGTTGCAAATATGTTAAAAATGACGAGTAAAAAAGGAAAGTTGATGGTAAATTGTAATATTAGAATAGGATCATTGGAATATGTAGTTGAAGTTTAAATGTGGCCAATATCCAATAAGCGTTACGCACTTAGGAAACCATAAACTAATTCAGCGATGTTGACGAATGGATCCGATTTCTGTACATAGTTGTGATCTGATTGGGAAGAACTTGCGTAATGTAGTTCCAGCGGCTTACGAGAAGACGACGATGGCTTCCGGGACGGTGCCATTGTTAGTTACGTATTTTTGTTGATAAATTTGTTCAACTTATTCAGTGACAATCTTTAAATTAAAATTATAAGTTTCGTTGAGTTACACGTCGAAAGCAAACATTTGACGGAATAGATTCCTGACGTCTGTCATATAGATTGACAATCTTTTGTTTTCCAATTAAACTTTTGAAGACGAAAAGAATCGTTTAATCAGAAAGAAATTCAAAGTAGTGGAGCAATTAAAATCCACTTAAATGTTATAACGATACTGTATTTTTGTAAAAAGAAGACAAGGAGTTTGAAAAATGATTCAACAGAGTTTCATTTTCAAGTAGCATTTACTATACGTTTATATTTTTATGGTACATTACTTATTGCGTAGAAATAAACACAGCACGAAATGCGAAGATTTCAAATCTTCATTTTTACATAGAGAGTTTTTATATCCAGAATTGAAGAGCTTCAGATCAAAATATAAAGCGATTGAATCCACCTGAAAATAAATTAAATTGAATAGGAATTCGATATTCCATAACAAAACGAATTGTTTTCAATTTCCAGACCGTTTTTCGAAATGGTTTAAAATCGAAGATGAAAAAAACTATTCTTTATGATTCAACTTTATGATAATAGCTAATACATATTGAATGTGAATAAAACAAATTTACTCAAAGCTTTAATTGTAATTGAAATCTCCTTTTACACCATTTAAGTTTTTCCAGCCATATACGATTGTTCGATAAATTAAAAAATTAAGATTAGACATTATTGAAAATGTGATTGAAAATGTAACTTACCAAATATTTATGATTCGGGACAAGTGAAATGTTGGTAGTCGCTAGCACAGTGACACTGTCTACGTTGAATTTTAAATGATCCAGCAACGCACTTAGTTGTTCCTTCAATTGCCTCAGCGGGTTTAGCAGGTGGATCTATGCACATAAAATTTATATTTCATACTACTCTTGACCATGAGTTCTAAATAACTAATTGCAATAAACACAAATACACATACTAGCAGTATGGTTAGTTAATTCAAGCAATTGATTTCACGATTTACAATGAATTAGAAGTTTATAATGAAAAAAAAGAATATAATTATTTTATAAAATGTATTTCATAATTTAAATTTCATAATGTAATTCACACTTAGCCAATTTATTTGAAATGGCCTCATAAACTTTAGGCAAATCAGTTTTTATTTCTTGAAATTGCAGTTGAAAGGTGTATAATTAATTGAGTTAATTAAATGCAATTAAATTACTAATTTCAATTAAAAAGAGATGTGATGAGTAATACGATATTACCTCGCGGAATAGCTGGACATGTGAAATGCATATTATCACTCGCGCATTGACAATCCCGTTCCTCCATCTCAAATGGTCCAGTTTGACATTTTGTTGTTCCGTCGATTCTATCCAGAGCTTCCGCGGTGAAAACTGCAGACCAATTTAATTCTATTATATTATTTTAAAAATATGTGAACCGTCTATTAAATACATTAAATTAATTAATTGTTTAAATTAATTGTTAAATTACTTCTAGAAAAAAGTTCCACTTAAGAATGAGAAATATCTTTTTAAATGATAAATTAAAAGAAGCTAAAATCAAAAGTTGATTGATCTATTTTCAATCAACTTTTCATTATTTTTTTCTTTTTCAAATACAGTACAGTATATTTTTTCGTAAATATTTTAATGAGGTACAATAATGTTCTTACAAAAAGAATAATTCTCAAACAAGAGAAAAGCTTTTGCTGCATAAGGAATCATTTTCACCCAAAATGATTCTCAATCAATTTAACTTAGCACATGGAAACTTTGTTCAATGTGTCCTAACTGAAAATGGCAAAATCACTATATTTTATTAAGGCTTTGAAAGCACATAATTAATATATCGATACACACCCGACGCGGCAAGCACCACAAGCAAGCTGGCAAATACGAATTTCATTGTGTCTGGTCTAGGCTGAGTCCAACCAAGAATGATGACTACCGGCTCTGCGTGTATTATTTAAATACCCCAACTTTTAATTATTCATCGCTTAGTGAAAGGCGTTGGAGTAGGTAATGAACATCGTTAACGCAGATAAAATTGAATTTCAGCGCGGAAAATAACCAGAAATGTGATAACATCTCACGCACACAACAAAATTTTCAATTGACCTTGAATTACAAAGTGTTCTTACGTTCACAATTAGCCAAAGCAGAAAACTAGTTCTTCATTCAACAATAAATTAATATTGCATGGATTTTTTATGTAAAAAAATAGCCAATTTCAGATGCAGTTTTATTTTTAGATTACATACATTACATTAGTAAAATGAAATGTAACATTAGAGTAATGACTTACTTATGTCATTGCACTATAAATGTACAAACAATTGTATATATTTTTTTTAAACATCGTTCTTATTATAATATAAATGTTCATTTTATTAATACATTTGTTCCATTTGATACACATAATTATTTAAATCAACAAATTATACCAATCATAATGTAAATCTTTTTTAAATTAGCTACTTTCCTTGTCACAATTAATATCACAATTAATATTGTAAAAAGGATTCGTTAGAAATTACAAATTATTATTTCCTTCGAATCTTACTTATTTCGAACCCTCAAGTTTTAACTACCGGGCAGAAACCAGTCCATTTCCTCCCCAAACAGAAGCGCGCTTAGTACTAATTGTACATACTGTTAGTTTACAAGTGCTTAATTAAAAAATATACTAATTCCATTTCTGAAAATTGGAATTAGTATATTTTTTAGAAAAAAACTTCGTAATTAATATACTGTAATATTAGATTGATCTTCTGTTTAATATCTGTTGGAAATAAATATATTAATAATATTCACTGCAAAAATATTTAATAAAAAGAATACAAATGAATTTACAATTAAAAAATTAATTCCTCGGTGGAAAGATTTTGACCCAGTCAAAAAATCCGACGTAGGATTCTGACAGTCCCAATTTTTGAAGGCTATCAGAGGTATCAGAGATTTTCACACGTTTTCAGAGCATTTTTCAGATATTTTATTTCTACAAGGGTTTACTCGTCATACAAAATTATGATGATTCAGAATACATTTTATTTAAAATTTCATTTATTTTATGTTACTTTTCTGCTGCGTTTCTTATAGATTTTTGGGATAGATTTTCCGCTCCGAAAGAATAATCATTGTACCAGGGTACCCATGAATATGTGTTTTTTGAACACCCGTTGAGAAAAGGTAGTATTAATTACTCGAATCTTCGGTGTTAATTCTTGTAAATTGTTTCTGAACACATCATAATAAATCTAATTTTTTTCTACATCTCATTTTAAACTCGCAACCAATTTGAAAATAAAAATAGCATCCTCGCTTATATTATCTGTCTTTTTCTTTCCAAGCACGTGACACAACGAGGAAGGAGAACAGTCCTAGGGAATGTTATGCCTACGTTGCCACACTGATTCAATCACTACCAAGATTTTTTACTGAATGCATTGTGTCATTGACGTATAACCTAAAGTTTACAGCACACAGGACACTGTTCTTTCCAAACAATAAACATGTCAGCACAAATGTTTACTTCGGACGCGAATATTTTGACATCGCGCGAAGAATTTTGTGTAAAAAACGCTGATCTAGTAAACGTCGAAGACATTCCGAATAAGTACGATTTGGAAAAGTGTGTCGACTGGATCGAAACAAGGAAACTGCAAAAAGTAAGTTAATCGCTTCCCGTGTTTTGAGTTCCCAAGAATTCCTAAGAAATTGGTCAAAATTCTTAAAATTTCCTAAGAATCCCTAAAAAATTTCATATGAATCTTAGGAAAGTGACCGACTTCTTAGGAATTCTTAGGAACTTCAAACACAGGTTTATCTACACGAACATCTGCAACCTTTAATTGCATATTGCTTTGTTCTCTTACATACTTATATCTCATCTCAAATCTGATATTCGCAAGTGTGCTATTGAGAAGCTCAAGTATTATATTATTATTTATGATAAGTAATATCTCTTACTGAATTACATTATTGATTATTAATCAATTATTTTTCGTTTCCAAAAGAAAAATTATTTATTACAATGACAAAGGTCTGCTTGTATAACTAAGAACATTTTATATATCTCATTCATTTGGAAACAAGTTTAATACAATGATTTTAAATGAACAAGTGGATTTTAATTTTGTCAGTTTTCTCAGTATCTAATTTATTCTTTTAATATGCAGGTATGTCTTCAGTTTCCTGATCACCTTTTGCCAGACTCCACAAATATTGGAATCTATTTGAAAAAGAGGCTGAAAAATGATGTATTTATATTAGGCGACACATCTTATGGCAGTTGCTGTATTGATGATGTCGCTGCCAAACACATCAATGCCGATGGCGTTATTCACTTCGGACATGCTTGTTTAAGTCCAACAACCAGACTGCCAGTCCTGCATATACTGCCAACAAATGAGATCAATGTTGATCAATTCTGCCATGAATTTCGTCATCAGTTCCAAGATGATGCACAACAGATTATATTATTCTATGACGTTGCATATGCCCATTCTATAGAAGCAATCGAAGGGATTTTGCAGAACTGTTATAAAAATCTTGTTATAACGAGGCTAAATTGCACATCGAACGTCCCACATACGGATGCAGACAATCCAAAATCTGTGATTTTAGGTAGATGTTTCGATTTAGGCACTGATTCCCAAATCAGTGATTACCAAGCTGTTTTCATTGGTTCAAACGACAGAACATTCATAAATATGTCAGTGACTATTCCTGCAGCTAAGTGGTATTACTATGACTGTGGTAATGGAAAATTAGATGAAGTTTCATATTTGAACAGCCAGTGGTTGAAAAAGAGACGATTCTTAATTGAAAAGCTGAAAGATGCAAAAACGGTGGGAATCGTTGTTGCTACTCTTGGGATTATGGATTATCTCAAGGCAATTAATTTCATTAAACAAACACTGAAGAAAGTAAATAAGAAGTCATACATATTAAGTGTTGGAAAAATCAATCCAGCCAAGCTTGCAAATTTTGCAGAGGTATGAACCTATTATTTATAAATCTATATTTAATTACATATAATTATATATAATTTACTGTACACGATAAATTATATATAAGAAGTATAAATAATTATATAACTCTTATAATAATAATAACCACTATAATTCTATTCCATAACTATTTGAACCATTCGTTAAATTGATGTAGAACAGTTATATGTACATTATATTTCCCTACAGAAAAAACTGCATTTAATGTTAAATTAATTTTTTTCTTATATTTAGTTTCTTATATTTCATATAAAATGTTATACCATTGAGAATATTAAATCTAACATATTTTCAGTATAGTTATGCAACAATTGTTTTATAATATCGTTAAACCACAATTATTACATCAAGAATTTAATTAATTTTGCTAATAATATCGTACAGTAATTGATGCAATTATTGCATTATACATTATAACTCTGTAATTTGCGAATTTAGTTTTGTCTTTGAGCATCATCCATTATACGTCTATCAGCAGTAATTAAATTGCATATGAGAGTTTTAATACACTCAATTGTAGAAATAATTCTGCTCAATTGACTATTGTCAAAATTCATACAGTTTTGTCACATGAATTAACATCGATTCCAATCGCTGATTGATTTCAGATAGACGCTTTTGTGATCATAGCGTGTCCCGAGAGCGAAGTGTTCGACAGCAAAGACTTTTTGCAACCCCTCCTAATGCCTTACGAAGTCGACGTAGCTTTTAACAGCGCCCGGGAATTCAGCGTGCATCATTGCATGGACTTCCGGCAAATATTGGACGGTGGTTCAAATTATGTCGAATTTAAAGGTACCTCGGAAAAGACAGACGTTTCCCTGATAACCGGTAATCTGCGCAATTTCGAGCCCGACGAAAACGATAATAGTTCAACAAATGGAATGAGCGCCTTGACTTGCAAATCGACGGATACTATAGCGATCGGAAGTTCTGGCGCAAGTTTTCTTATGGAACGAACGTGGAAGGGTTTGGACCAGCGGCTGGGCGAGGATGAAATTCAGAAAAGCGTGGAAACAGGAAGGAGCGGGCTTCCAATTAGTTACCAAAATGAAACGAAGTTGTGGATGAAGTGATGAAATTTATTTAATGCCTGAATAAAATTAGATTATTTACTTATAAAACCGAGCGTTTATTTATTCAGGAAATATCAATTATTGACTTAACCCTCAGCCTTGAAAGTTGAACGGAGCTCGAGTTTCTCGCGCGTAAATTACCATTGAAGGGGTTTTCATTACATTATTCAAATAATATCATGATAGTCAAATGTATATAAATTGCAAGCTGTGAAGAAATTTGGCACAAAACCTTGATTTTGGAGAGTGTAAAACTTGAACAAAGTTTATGTTGAGGAGTATACATCTTAGAAGAGAATTGTATCCGTTTTGTTGTCTATAGATGGAAATATATAGGGTGTTTCGAAAAGTCAAGAAACTTTGTGAGCGGAATTAATGTCAAAAGAAGTCACAAATATTGGGAACAAAAATGTGTAATAAATGAAGTTTTAATTATTTCATTACAAATTTTGTTTGTTTGGTTAATTTTTTTAAGCGAACTGTGTTGGTGAAGTAGTTTCTCGTGAACAGTTTTTTCCCCTTGGAAGTAGAATAAGTTTATTCTTACATTTCATAAAAAAAATTGCAAACTTTTTGATTTTAGATTCGAAAATTTATTGCTCAATTTATAATTTATAATTGTTGGTCGATTCATATTGTTTGATCGTAATTGAAATTGGTTGATTATTTTCTGTATGAATGGGGTAATCTATTGCATATTTACGTTAAACTTTTTTTTAACTCGAAAAAGGCTCTTTGAGTATAATTTCAGGGTCTTCATAGTGGTCAAAATGTAACGCCACATTGCAAATTCAGTTTGTTAAAATTTTTCGAACAATTTAAATTACCGTTTTTTATCGTTTTTTATCGTTTAAATTTAAATTTAAGCGCATTATATTAGTAATTTATTTCTGTATTATTATTGGTGAGTAAAGTATTGATAATTAATTAAGAAAATAAATAAATTGTATAAATTATTCATTATTTAAACACAACAAAGCAGATTTTTAACTGCTAAAATTGCAGTTTATAAATTATAACTTTAAATTTAATATTGTCTGAAATAAACGTAAATAAGCTGCAGTAAAATAAATATAGTCCGAAATGAATGTCCAAAATAACCACAATTCAAAACAGCGTTGAACAATTTTTTTCATAAAAAGCTGAATAGAAAAGAATTTGATTTTCGCCTCAATATATCATTCATTTTTAAACGTTTGGAATTCAATTAAACTACTTTGCAAAAGCAGTCGAATGCATACCAATTAAGGAATTCAAAATATTTTTTTGAATTCCCATTATCACCAAATTCAGAACATCTACTTGACTGGAATTGAAATGAATAGAAACTAATTCGACAAATCACAGGAATAGAACATAAAAAATGGAATCGAGAATAAAAATAGGAATTCGAAATCTTTCCACGAAGAAATTAATTTTTTCATTTTCTATTCATTTCTCTTCATTTCTATGACATATTTTTTGCAGAGAAACACAGTCAAATATTTTTGTTTAATCGATGCTAAGTGGAAGAAGGTTTTATGTCAGAAAAGATTCGAAGAAGATGCAATTTCAGAAAGGTGCCATTTCAGCTCATCTAAATCAATGGACCGAAATGGCACTTTTTTAAATGGATCGTCGCTTATTTGTGTTTCAGACTTTGTTTATTTTATCTGCATCCATTTCGAATCCAACAAACACTTCGTCTTATTTTTTAAATAGATTACGTTCAGAAACTTTGTTGACGTTGTTTTGAAACACCCTGCAGATACAATTTCCTGTTACCTATTACGCAGGATTTTTATCCTCATAAGAAGATTTGGTTTTGAATTATAAATTCGCTACCGTGCATATTCGATACAACAATAACCCGGGGCAGTATGAAAATATGAACATGTGTACTACATTTACATATTTGATGAAATTATAATTATTAACGCTTGTAAGGACTCAAAAATTGATTTAGCGCGTAATTGGTGGCGATATAAATAAATGCGTATGTTTATGTTGCTTAACTCGTAAACGTTGAACTTTATTGATTTCCAAGCATTAATATTCGTCCTTCGTATATGTGTAATGGCTTCCACTTCAAATATTTCTCTAGAATAATAGACAGGTTGGAATTTTTGTTTATTCTCGTTATTTGTTCACATAGATTTAGCGCATAAGTGTCACGCTATTCTGCTTATTGTTTTTCGAGATACACTCTGTGTATTGCATAATAAAACAAACAATAAATTCTATTTTCGTCTGGTTCACGTCCATTGGAAAAAGGGTCGATTAAATAAAACGTACTGCCATTTTTGCGAAAAAATTTTATTGTGAAATTTCATAGGAATCATAATGACTTCAGTCTTTTAATTGTTCTATAACTTTACTAAAAGTTATTAAAAGTTTACAAAATATAAAACATATTCAAAGCAACCGAGAAAACGATTCCATTGGAAGCATTCCAATCCCAATTAACGTTACAAATTAAATATCTTAATAATACTTGATCGTAAACAATTTTCGCCTGTCGCGTTAATTATGATCAACTACAATAATGCCGCATTTCCAGCACCTCGTTGCAAATCAAACAATCACCTACCAATCACAGCTTTCTTTGTCGCAATATGTATACTCTTTCCAAACGCCAAAAGTTGTCAACAAGTTTAATTAAATTTCCTTTCGTCATCATCGTTTTTCAGCCGCAAAAATATATAATAAATAATAATAGTAATAATAGTAACATGATGTTCATAAATAAAGTCTAAGTAAAAAATGCTTATCTTAGTATCTTGATGATGATATGAGCAAAATTGATTGGCGATGTGTGCCTCTGAGGCACATAAAGATCTAAGAATGGCACTTTACGCATACTAATATATGTACAATGTGTAGTATAATTAATAAATGTACAAGTCAATTGAGCAAAATATACTCGTCGTATAGTAAAGTGCTATTTTTATTCTTATAAAGTACTTTGTCTATCATTTGTCAGCGGTTGAATGCAATTGCGTTAATTTGCTTGAATTGGACATCGCACCTCATCGAATCCTGTTTCGGATCCAACCAGAATTTCACGCAGCTGCGCCAGGAATCTATTATGCCACACACTATTTTCTCTGACATTTTACTCGGGTTTTCACGGTTTTCTCTATAAATGTGGTAATTATTGTAATTATTCCGGCAGCATGATATATAATTACTATTTGCACTAAAAATCCAAAATTGAAAATTAATCGGAACATAAATGTGTCCAGTAATAAAAATCGTGCTTTGGGAGAATACCACCAAATGAAACGAATTAATTTTCCATAATTGCATTAAATTCGGGAAAACTAAATGACGATACCAAAGTTCTTTAGGAAAAAAGTTCGGAATTTTTCCACTGAGGAATTCATTATTTAACAATCAATCCTTTTTTATTTTTTGGCAAGGATAGTATTTATCAGAATTTTTCCAGTAAAATGCCAAAAAGTAGTTCATCCGCTAGAATACTTTCAAAAGCAAATTTAATTTGAATTAACTAAAGCATTACTTTATAGAGAATAATAAAAACTAACATCGCCTAGCGGATACGCGAAATCATGTACTTGAAACACCTGGCGCCATTGGATGCGCGATTTTTTTACCTCGCCGCGCGATTACATGTTTCAAACATTTGGCGCAATTGCATACATGACTTAGCGCAATTTCATATGAATGAATAAAAATTGGCGCAATTGCAAACGCCCCTCGCAGATATTCCCTTTGAATTGTTCGATATGCGTGAGAAATGTGCAACGTAAAGTAACGTTACACTTTTCCAATGAAACCAAATTCATTTGCGAGTGCGATGAATTCGGCTCGACTTAATTTAAAAATTAATAAGAAAATGAACTGTAGAGAGAGACGGAGATCAAGAACGAGGGAGAGAGACTGCGAGTGAGAGAGAGAAAAAACTCGAGAACTTAGTTCGGAAGTCTTTGGAAAAATAACGTAAGTAATTGAATCGAGAACTTCCCAATGCGGTCCTCTTTTCGAATTACTTATCAGCTTAATCTCATTAAAAGAATGCCGAAAAATCGTCGCGATCATTTATCCTCGACGCTCTCCATCTGGAACTCGGTTCCCTTGATGTTCCAACAAATTTGTTTCCGCTACTTGAAAAAGTACGAATACTTCAAACACAAAGTAAAAAGGGTATAAAAAACGTTCAAAAGGGAAACGTTATCAATTGTATAGTCGATTAAAGTGCACGCAGTTTGGGTGCGTGACGTGAGCAATTGTAAATATTGACTCTATTTAAATGCATTCCGCAGTTGCACGTTGGACGTGCGCTTTTTCAACGCGAAGAAACGGCGCAAATTAATAATCGTCGTTCATCAGATTCAGATTCATCGTGAACTTTTGCAAGATCAAAATGTTGGTCGATCGGTTATGGTCGCCGTCCTGACTCTGCTCGTTGCTAGAATCGGTGTGGTCATTGGAGCTGAAACTGGAACTGGATGGTGGAGTTGGAGTGCTGTCGGAGTCGATCAAGCCGTTGTTCATCGCGTTGTCGCGTTGTTCGTTGCTGAATTGTCTAAAAGGTCTGCTTGGCAATTGCACGGTTGTTTGTCTGAAAAATAACGAGAAGTATTGTATTAATTGTTTATCAACAGAGTGCTAAGGGATTTCTTTAAGAGGCGGAATTTCAACAATTTCTGGAGAAAATAATTGTTGAAAAATTAAAATAATATATCGTGTATTAATTGGGGCATATCCGCAATCACACACAATATTCCTATAATGTACTCAGAATATTTTTTTCTGGGATAGAATATTTATTTCTGGGATATTTAAAATGCGTCAGGAATATTCCAAAATATTTTAAATTATTCCCGGGACATTCCAGGAATATTAAATGTCCGAGAAAAAATACCAATAACATTTCAG
>JABFPB010001845.1:0-22916 GCA_022817645.1 Ceratoteleas bidentatus
TGAGCATCGAGGGTTCAATTCTCGTCTCAGTCATTGTATTTTTTTCGGCACATTGGAAGCCTGATCAGGTTTCCTTATCATATCCACAGAGATTCCTACCGTTACATCATTGATGAGGGCCTGGTGAGTTTCTGATCAGGTGAAAGCATCCTGATAAGCCCCTTATCTCAGCATTATAACAATTTTTACTAGGGTTGTTCGTTTTGATTTCGCATTTGTTTCCGGCTGCAAATTTAAATTTGCCGCGGTTTGTATAAAATTCGATGCAGCAATTGTCAAAGCTTTGAAACGAAACGTTATCATTTGAAGCAGTTTTCGCGTGGTTTGGCGCAATTTTCGCACTCCGTAAAACGCGTTGCCTGAAATGGAGGTGCTTTTTTTGTAACACCTGATTCTCAGACGATGCGTTCCAATGGATTAATCTGGTACTTCGATTCCGCTTGACAGCACCCAATCCCGTCAAGGCAACCTCGCGAGAAAGTCCAAAGACGACATGGGACATGCTATCTGCGTAATTTCTCACGAGTAGCGTTTGACGGAATGCGATTATGTTATGATATTTTGTAGGCTGGGTAAGGGCATTATGTGTAAATGAGATATTTCATTATTGTTGGATTATGGTCCGCGGAAAGTGAAGTCGCGGTTTTTGCGGTGGTGAAAATTAGCGAGGCTAATGAAATGGAAGATTGCTGGGAAAGTTGTGGTTTTCGATCTTAAATCATATGTACGAACGTTTGTGCGAATCCGGGAATATGTGAGGAAACAAGGAGAAGCTAATTTTGTGTAATTTGTTTGTTTCAAAACTCGACAGATCATTTAGACGTCAGGATGACAATAAATTTACTATAGAAATTTTCCTGTAACTACCTGCATAACGATATAAACTGATTTGTATGCAGAAAATATTCTCACACTTTTTGTGGTTCATACAAAATGTCTAAATTTGTAAAAAATGTGTCATCGATTGGTTTCTAAATTAGGTTTATTTTCAGAGTTAAATTCACGCATTCTAATTTTATTCTAATAAAATTGCATAAAATTAAAAAAAACTGGGTCAGTGCTTAGCTAAATACATATAGTTTAGAAGACTATATCCATTTTTTGTTTCAGGTGTACCAGATCCTGGAGATTCGGTACACCGTTTGAGGTTCCTTCAAAAAAGCTGACAAAGAAGTGACCTAAAACTGTTTATAATTTTTACATAAATAAATATTTCTAACTTTTATTAAGCAGTTGTTATTATTTACGGATATACTAATTTAATGGGCCAAACAGCTATTCTCTAATTTTATCGTTACCAAGCAATTCACGTTTAAAATTATCATTTTTTTGACTGGCCACACTAGGCGGACCCCTTAAGTTCATGCCGAAAGCGTTATTACCGACATTACAGATTTCTCAAAATACGGTTAAATGACATCGTTTGCATTCATTTAAAGGGCAGAGCGAGATTTTCTCACTTTTTTGTATCTCATTTGTATTCATTTGTATCGCACAATCAACTTCTTTTACTATTGATTATCGAAAAGCCGTGATTTCCAGTTTTCGAGGTGGAGAAAATCGTAGAACTCACGGCATTTCATAATGCATCGACGCAAAGAATCATTTTATAGCTGACAATATTCTCCTATAAACACAAAAATCTCGCTTGATTAGTTTGTTAAAAAATATTTGTTCAGAAACAAAATCCCTAACAACGTTGCAGCAGACTTTCAACTTGGCCTTAAGGTGAAACAGCAAATCCACTCTTAGGGTGTTTTCTACTTTTATGGACAAAATAGATGTTAACTAATTAAAAATGATCTTAAAACATTGTCTAATGTGGGAGAATGTTGGGCTATTAAGAAGAAAAGCTTGCGATTAATTTTGTTTATTAATGTACCGCCTTTGGTGTCCCGCTTCGAAAACGCGGTACATTGATTAGCACAATATATACAACGGAAAACATTTTTTTATTGATTAGTACATTCTCCCAGAGTGAGAAAATGTATTCATTTCGTTTCAAGTAAAATTGAATTGTTTAACAATGTAATAATGAAAAGAACTAGTTCTAGTAACTCCGAGTAAAGTTTCATTTTAAGAAAAGTCTAAAAACTGCCTTAATTTTAGGATATTTTGTTACCATTTTTATGTGTAATTTTTTTAATAATAATTTTACAATAAACGCGAAATAGGTTGGAAATTGTGGTACCAGCTACTGTTTAAATATTTTAAGTATAAAGCAAATTGCTTTATACTTAAAATATTTCACGTTGAGTAAATTTAGTAAAAATTGTTTTATTATAATTTCGTTAATAACAAAAACATGTTGTTATTTTCATTTTAACAGACTCTCGCTTATATTAAAAAATAAATTAAAAGCTTGTCAATTAAACCACTTTTCAAGCGGATTTTTATAAATCAAATTACGCCGTATCAAAAAGAACCCTTCAAACTAACAAAATATGCATTAAAATTGTTTTTGTTAAAAACTCCATTTCGGTTCCCTTAAAATATCTAGTGCCCTTTCCACTTCTGCGCCCCGAAAACCGATCGAATCCTCGCTCTTCGATTTCCTTTCAATTAACCGTCGAAACTTCTCACTGCAGCCTCGAAATTGAAATCGCCAAGCGGAAGACGAAACGAAGACGTTGCGCGCCTCGCAACGCGCGAACAACGGCGTCAATCGAACGCGATGAAAACGCGAAACTGGCATAAAAGTCGCGCGTCACCATAATTTCGCTCCAAATCGACCCGCGAAATCTCGATATTCGCCAAGCCGATGATAGCATCGTTTACTAATCTGGCGAAGTGGCGGAACAGCCGCACGCAATCTTCGGACTCACAAAAGCCCGGTACCATCATGTTCCCGTGCGCCATTCGATGAATGAAAAGGCCGGACTTTGTACAACAGAATAGAGCTCGCATGCACGAGCGGCGTGTCGGCTCTGTGTACGTACTAGTCGCGCATTTGCACCCGCCGTTATTTCTGAAAGCACTCGTCTCTGCTCGTAAAGGCGCATTCAGCGCGGTGTCCATTTCCGAATTCATTGGGTCACTCGAGAAACTTTGCACTCGGCGCATTTCCGCGGCTTATTACGCACGCTGCCATTGTTCGGCGAAAAAGTGTCGCCAGCGCCACCTTCTGGCAAACGTCGGCGTAATTCAGTTCCGCCAAAGTTCGTTAAAGCGCGCAACTAGTTTCACTGTTTGCGCGCATAAATCAGCGGTATGACGTACGAAAATGTGCCGCTGTTGTTGACGCGGGCGAAAAATCGGGGATTTAAGTGCCGGGGTTGAGAGGGTTGCGGCGAAATCGGGGCAATTTTCGACTTTTTGAGAATGAGTGATTCGAGGAGTTGGGAATAGGATCTGTATGGAATTTATTGTAGCTATTCAGGGGGGCTTATGAAAGTTTCGAATGGAGGAAGTGGAACAGCGCGGAAACTCGATTTAGTGGCAAAGTGCGTCGGTGCTGTTTGTAGGAATTCTTACGCGAAATGACGGAATAAAAATGATAATAAATCGGGGTAACAGTGTAATTGTGTGACGAGGTGCTCGGTGAAGAACAGTGAGGGAAAATCTTTGAGAAGACTAAATATGTTTTGTGGTTTGTGGGGAAAATGTAGGACATGTGTTTATAGCGATTGTTCATTTTCAAGTGATCGGATTGGAGTGAAAAAATACTGTATTTTTTGCTAAAATGTCAGTAATTATACCGTATCGGGAATGCAAATGTTTATTAAAAATTCATTTATTCGAACATTCAGTAAATCAGAAATAAAGCTTTTTAAAATTTCATCGCTTTTTCCAGCATTACAGCTTACAAATGTAATTTGCAAGCTGTTTGTATGCAATTTTGCAATTTTGTCTGCAATTTTGCACATTTTATGTACCTCATCAAACTTGTTAATGTAATTTTACAGAACATTCTCAGACAGTACAGTTTGTGTTTAACAATTTTTATTTTATTGCAATGAACAAAATTGCAGAAAATATCTGAAGCTGTGTTTTTCTGACTATGTTTCACTTTGTTATTAATGTCATCAATTATTCATACAGAAAAGTAAATGAAAATAAAATTTAACGGTGCTTAAATTTATCGATTAAATATATTGCCTTTGGCAAGAAAATGGTCACGAATCAAGAAAATGATAAAAGTACCAATTATTTTTTATTTGTTTATTAAGGGGATAGTAAAACTGGAAATTTCAAAAAATCGATTTTTTTGGCTTAAAAAATACTTTGGAATGTCTACTTTGTGGTAGACTTGACCGCAAGTAACATCCTTCCGAAGTTATAGGCCCATTAGTGGACTCGTGTTGAGACGCTCCAAGCGCGCTCAGGAGAGACGCAGGGCAGCCAGGAAAGGGCTGCAGGTGAGAAGCAGCAAGGCAGCCAGGAAAGACGCCTAGAATCTGGAGATGAACGTGGAAGGGATGCTATATGGGCCCGGGATAGCTGACTGAAAGTTAGTTGACAAAATTGTTAAAAACTTAAAAAATTTAAACGCGATTCTCTCGAAACGATGTTTTTAAAATTGGCGGGAGCTGTATCTCAAAAACGGCTCATCCGGTTTAAACGGCGCTTGGATTTTCGAATTTAGAACCTTTTTTCTATTTTAGTAGCCGTTTTTCAAAAGAATCAAAAATGGATTTTTGGTGCAAGCTTTTTATCTCCATTTTTAGGGTAAAAAACTGCATTTTTTTCAAAACGTCGCCAAATTTTTATTTTTCAACCAAATCAAAAAAGACTACGCACTCGGGTGGGTCATCTGTCAGAGAATAACCACAAAAAATTTCGTTGTTCTAGCTCCGATAGTGTGACCGCAATATTTTCCGCCCCGCGACAACTCAGACAGGAGGTCTCCTGAAGAACCTGGTGCAGCAACTACAGGAGTCATCAGATCTCAAAAAAATTCTCCCTTAAAGAGGACATTTCAAAGAATAAAACCATGCAATTCATTTTTTCAATTGATTGTTATTTACCCTTTAACAAATTCGCGAAAATGACCTATTTTTCATGTCGCCAGAGTGTACTACCCCTTAATAAGAAATAATAAAAAATTGGTGTAAACTAAAATAACGATAAGTGTTTATTTAAAAAATTATATGTAATAGATGTATTTACAAGGAATTTTTTGGCGAAGTTTGAACAAAATCGACTCACTGGTTCAAGAGAAATAATTTCGACAATTTTTACTCTCTTCATTTTATTTCTCTTGAACTTGAGAGTCGATTGTCTTCGAACTTTGCCCAACAATTCCTTGTAAATAATATCTATAGTATATTTTTTTTCATCAAATTCTCATCATTAATTTAGTTCACACCCCAGCTTCCTTAATGCATTCCTATAAATGATTTATGTAGATTTTACGTCACATGGCTGAGTTACATTTATATAAATTTTATGTAAATCGTTTACACCATGTTTACATGAAGTTTGTGTAACATTTACATGATGGTGGCTATCAGGGTACGATTAACACATTTTGCTAATTAATTTATTTATTATGGCGCACTGTGAGAAATGGTAAACCATATTTAGCTATAAGTATAGCTAAATGGGGATATACTTTCCAGTGTAAAGAACATTGCAATAAGTTCGTGTATCTTTTGCTAGAGTTATAGGTGTATTTGCAGTTAAGTATCTCAGAAAATATTGCTATTTTCTTCATACTGAAAAGTATATCCCAAATTTGCTGTAAGAACACCTAAATATGCTTTACCATTTTTCTCAGTGTATACTGGACAAAAATACTCAATTAACCCTTGAAGCACAGACTTATTTTTGTATCTCTGTCTTGAACATCATAACCCCATTTTACTTTCTCTTTCTCTGGGGTCAATTTGACCTCAGTCTATGCTTCTAGGGTTAACATTTGTAATATTTTACTCGGTGTCATAATAAAAGTCGCTTAGCTGATTTCATCCTATGTAAATTAAACCGAACTACCTGAAGTTAATCGATTAAATTAGAATTATATAATAATAAAGTTATTAGAGTGACTGGGTTGTCACACAAGCTAGTTAGAACTCTTGGCTTATTCCCATAATTCTGAAATCCCAGTAATGATGCACGGAGAAAAAAGATCGCTAATGAAACATGATCGAAAATCGCACGAATCAAATCCATAAATGTATCTAAATTAGCAGTCACTTCCATAACGAATATCGATATTATATTGAGCTGCGAAATTCGATACATAAAATCTAACTGTTATTGCCAATCGTCCGTTCGAATTGGCAGTAACGGCCGCGTTCAGATCCGTTACTGCACACGCTGACTTCAAAGGGGCGGAGTTTCACTGAAATCGCATAACTGGCTGCGATTTTAGTACGAACGTGTCGAGCGTTATTCGAACGGACGATTGTTGATAAAAACTTCGTTTCTTTCCGAATATCGAATTTGATAGTGTCAATATTCGCTACGAAGGTCATTTTTCTCCATGCAGTAGTCACATGTTAGCTGCGCACTAACTATTCCCATGTTTTTCAACATGTAATATTTAATATTTAAGCAAATACGATTGATGTAGGAGTGGGGATGGTAAACAGCTACTAATTATCTTTTAAAAGTGTCTATTCTGAGAATGTGAGAATGTGAGTTAGTATCAAAGGATATTTTCCGTGCTTCGAAAATATCAGAGCTTAGCTTTCAAAACAATTTAGAAAATGTTATTGTTCCAATGTGTTATAAGAACCGCCTGTTTATTTTAAAGCTAAGAAAGTTACCATTTGAATAACCACATTTTTCCAGAGCATTCGCAACGTTTTCAAGTTAATGTTTTCATCTTTCTCGAAATTAGTGCCAAAATGTTCTAATTTCAACTATTCCCTTTGTTTTCAAATATACTAGTAGAAAACAAGTACTGGATTCTGATAATCATTGTGCAATTGTTCTAATAAAGCTAAACTTATGCAATAGTCTCAATACTATTGCATGTTTACATTCACAATACTCAGCTTTTACTTTGTGAATGTAAACACACATTTGCAATTGTTAACTTTCCAGTAGTTCGCAAAATATATTACTTCTCTATCTATGAAACTTCATACCGAACATGAATTTACTATATATAGAACCTCAAACAGTGTCATACTAAATGTTAGTTCCTTCTTTGTATTTATAAGAAAAAAAAATGTTACACAAATAAGTTCGTGCTCAAACATTTATTTCATAAAATCATATTTATTTTATAAAATCAGTTGAAGATATTTTGAAATCATTTGTTAATTTACTCAGTGTTAACACTATTTTATAAATAAATATACAAGTACCGTATTTAATTTTAAACTATTATTTAACACACATTCTTTATTATTTTAGTGTTTAAACAAAATATCCCCAGATATCTATTGGAAATATTTAAGAAAGACTGATGTTGAAATCCAGTACATTCACTTTTTACATAAGCTGTGGTGACTAGGTTATTTCTGAAAGTTTATACTCCATTTATTTAAATACCACCTAATGTATCGTTATTATTTGCAACACACTAATAATACTATTAGACTGATAATATTATTAGATTGTATATTAACTTAGAAATTAAGTAGCAAACTGTCATCAGCTGTCATACTGTACAAGGTTCATACAGTATGGCAATGTAAAATGGGAAAAAAATCAGTGCAATAATTTAAAATATACTGATTCTAGTAATAATATTGATTCTATATCTATAAATTATTCTCACTATCGTTCATTTCAAATAATCACAATACTCGTAATATAATCGTTACAAAATTTCTTTCTTGTCTTTAAACAAAAGTTGTATGTAAATTTCAATGAGATAAAAATTTAAATAATACTTACTTTCGTACTGATGGCGTAGCTTCACCAAAATACGAACGAAGTTTTGTTTGGACCGTCGCGCCAACGCGCATTGGACATCATAGTTCTTCATAGTGGCAATCGATTCAATCGAACAAGGTTAGGTGGCGAAATAGTAAATCGCTTTCTATCTCATAAACTGCTTTTTTCAACGACGACTTGTTACCGGAAACTTAACATTTTTATTCAATACATCACAAAACTAACAAACATTGAATCGTCGGGGGGAAAGTCTCTTTTCAATGTTTTTTCCGTTTGTTTATATTTATGTTCACACACAATCCACGCATTTCAGATTCGTTGCGTTCATAACCTTGAAGCTGTGGTTGGCGTAATTCCTCTCACGACGAAACACCCAAAACGAGTGTTTTCACTTTCTTATGTCATATTCTCTTGGAAATGACAGCGCCTAAATCGGTTTTTACGTTTATTTCGTAGTGAGTAATTTAACTTCTCCGACGTAAACCTCGAGTGTTAATCTGAAAGTGACAAACAGAGCTTTCATTTCTGACGTTTCATTTTGACTTTGAAACAAAGGATTATTTTTATGTACTGTCGGTAAGGAAGACTTTAAAGGGAGTCGGTCAAGAAGGGTCAAATTTGTGGGACTTGGCGAAGGAATTATTTTCATTAATATTGATTAATATAATTTATAACGTCTAAACTTCGAATAATCGAAACTCCACATGTTCGGAATTTTATTTATATCAATTTATTCTATGGAAATATTAATATTTTATTAATATACTTGAGCTTTTATATTATACCAAATAATTACAAGCCATTGATTTATTTAATGTACTTTTAGTTAAAACTGATATATTGATGTACTGAATTTTCAAAGAAATAATTAATCTATTATGAAAATATTCATTGGAATATTCATTTTAATTATTGTCAGAGCTTCGTAAACCTTTGAAGGGCATGTGGCAAAACGACTCTAAATAAAGACACTAAACTGATTTTACAAAGATCCTAAAATAAGCGAGCCCTTCCGGTATTGGTAGAAAATAGCCAAGCCAGTGGCTATCACAGCGCCACCGTCGTGGCGAAACGTATAAGTTACTAGTGGAAAGAGACTATATTGCGTTGATACGGAATTTTTCTTAAAATAAGAAAAATCTTGCTGACGGCATTGATATCGTAGAATAAATATTATTCAAATGTTTAATTAATGTAACTTTGAAGGAGCATCCACTCTGTACTTAAATAAAAATGGAAAATGTATTGGGATTTGACATTGATGGACACGCCATCTGGATCGAAACTACGTTCACTGTGTTTTAAACCGTATTTTTCATTTTTCACAGTAACCACATTACAGTTATAACAAATTTCATTAGATTAAGAGAATTTAAATTTATTATAGTTTTGGGAACCATGAAATCTTGCAATTCTTTATTAAAAGAGGAATATTTCTTTGTTCTTTGTTTGAACATTGTTCTTCAATTTGAACAACATTGGTTAAATATTGAGGTCGTATTCCCTAAATATGAAGCCAAACAATAACCGATATTCGTCAAAATTTGAAAAAATGTTCGTCGTAGATTCAAGAATTGAATGATTTAACCGTTGTACCATATATATTATAGTTTTTCAGATATTTAATTAAGGTAGTACTAGTGGTACAGTCAGTTCCAAAAGTTTATTCCAAAATTATTATTTGTTTATTCAGTATAAATGCAGAATTTTTAGGTTTCTTTTATAAAACATATGCGATAAAAAAATGCCACTATGATAATTATTAACTAAATATTCCTTGAGATGATGCCGAAAGTCTGCTGCAACAGAGTTAGGGACTTTCTTTATACAGAAAATGGTTATTTAATATTTCGTAACAAGAGCAAGATTCTGTGTTTATGGGAGAATGTCTTAGAGCGCATACGGATATTTTATTGCAAAGTATTTTTGCTAATTTTGCAAACTACGATTTTCTTCACTTCGAAAACTAGTTTACATTTTACTGGTTCAATAAAACATATCTTGTAAATCTTTCTTGTTAGAAGGACGTAAAAAAGTGAAATTTACTTTGCGATATTATATATTATTTTTTATAATGCAATTTTTGTCGTCATATTTTATGTTATTTTGTTCAAGGTATTTTTTCCAATGATATTAAACTTTTATTAAAATTTTCCAATGATATTACCGCTATCCAGTCTTCCTCGGGTTAAAGAGTGTGTCAATTCAAGTTTAATATTGTCTGCTTAAATTTTGTATTATATATTTTAAATCTAAAATTATACAATTACCATACAAAATACTTCATTTTCATTTGAACTCTATCATTAACGAATTCTTCCCAAGTAAACAAAATAAACTGCTTAAGCAAACACCAGGATATATAATTCTTAATTTACCTTTACCTTCACCAGACCATAACAATTTTGGGATAAAAATACACTTTCCGTACTTAAGTAACCTATACCAAAGCAACTGCTAAAAACAATACTGGCACTTTAGATTTTGCTGGACACAATGAAACTTGGGATAGTTCCCAAAACATCGTAAGCCAATCCAGTCTTCTTCTTCAACTATCAACTTCACTTTATCAATAACAAATAACTAGTCAACAAAGCGGCACGATTTTTAGAAACTATCCCTACTAATCGACACCACCGATACAAACCAAGAAACTTGCGCGTAACTTGCAGAAGACTTTGTTATCTTTATTGTGAATGTTCTTAAAAGTATTTACATTACATTCCATAAATACGTTAACTGCGTAAGACCCTAGACAATCGTACATCGCTTAATAACTGAATACGACTCTCTCGATATGAGTGCAAAGTGACCAGTCGACGTGGCGCCACAGTCGCTAAGGGTCCCATATGCTAACAGACGGTGCCTTGATAGCAAAACGAAAGCGGTCCCATATTCTTGGGTGCCGAAAGTGGTTATAAGTAAGAATAAACGAAAATTGAATCCTTCCGTAAAACGTATCATCGTTATATCACAGAGCTAACGAAACCAAACGTCCGCCTGTTATTGACCGAAATGTGAAAAATACTTTCTCCGTACGCGTAGCAGTGTCGGGGTTTGCTTGAAATCAGTTGTTCTACTGTACCTTTTATCACCGAGTTCTGGGTTCAGTTTGTACAATATCGAGGGTAGGATAGAAGGTGACTGACTGGTATGTACATTTTCAATTGCCAAACACGGAATAGGACGACGTCGAAGGAAGGGAAATGTGCGGCAATCCAGCGACCGGTTTACCTGGCGGTCGGTTCGTGCCCGGGGAAGGATTGTATGCGTCCAAACCGTATCGCGACATGAGCGCCGATAAGGCCGAGCGCACACCCGCCGTAGCCAGCTGCGACCACCGTCCGCCACTCACAGCGTCGTCTCCAGCGTAAACCGCGTGCGCATCGAAGTTCCCTTTTTGCCCAGAATTAGACGCTGCTGAAATAGCATTTTAGTATTTATGCGAAGTTCAGTTTTTCTTAGTGATACAAGTATTGTGAAGAACAATATTGAAAGTGTTGAGAAAAGATTTATACTAACCGTATTAAGTAAAGAAAATGAATGTAAATGTTAATGTACGACGAAAGCTCTTGTTAAGGTGATTTTTTAAGTCTGGATTACCGGAGTTAGAGTCTTTTTGATTTATTATTCAGAAGTTTTTTTATTTTTTATTTTTATATCGTTTAATTACAATCCAGCTTTTTCTTGATAATGGGAGATTACATTCCATGAGAAATATTTTACTTCTATTCAATCAATTCATAATTGGGATCTGATAAAGTGAAATATTTGTCATGAAAGGTAATCTCCCATTAACAAAAAATCGCTGAGCTGTAAATAAAATATATAAAAATGGATCTTCTGAATAATAAATAAAAAGGACACTAACTCCGGTACTCCTGAAGACTTGAAGAATCGCCTTAAAATCGCCATTTTTTCATATCTGCACTCGTCTAGATTTAGATTTGTGTTCTGAATCGTCCAGATTAAGATTTCTGTTCTGAATCGTCCAGATTCAGAATTGCATTCTAAATTGTCGAGCTGGAATTGTTCATTTTACACAATCCAGATTCAATATAAGTAATATGAAATTGACTAATGTCAGTCAACAATACATTGTTTATTCATTAGAATAAACTTTTTACTTTTAATTTTCTGATTTGGATTAAACGAATAAAATTTTGTTACACTTTTTTAATCATGCATCTTATTAATTTTTGGAATCACTTTGTTTTTGCTAAATTTTAATTAACTGGATAAAGACGAAAATACGTTGTGAACGTTTCACTTTGGAAAAGATAACTTTGGAGAACGAATGGAGAAGATAATTTTGTGCTAGTTACACCATCAGCGTAATAATCCAAAATTTCCTAAGAAAACCTGGTATGTAAAATGGCATTAAAATACAACGAAAGACATCAATTAAAAAGTATACCTGTCGTCGGTGGATTCAGGACAGGGAGATGCGGCTCCAGTTGTCCACTATGCCTTGCATTGGCGGCCAAGCGCAGTTCGCTTTGCAACTCCACCAGCAATTGCACTGCTTTTGAGTCTGTCTGCAAGGCCAATTAAGAACTAGACTAAAAGCACTGTTTTCTCAAGGCAACGCAAAAAGTTTCAACAACAGCGACTTTCGCGATTTTCAAGCAACTTTTAATAGCTCAACCTGAAAACAAGCCACTAGTCCTTCATAAATTACATCTTCACACTGAAAAAAATTGTTAGAAAATCCTTTATCGCTAAGAAGATTACGCTCATGATAAGAATATTCCTCTAATTATGTTTTTAGAGTGCAACGATCATCACCATCTGAAAGTTTCCCCGCCCCTTGCGACCAAGAATTATATTCTCGCCTCAGCTGGTTCTCGATGAAAGAATCCCTTTTACTTAATACTTTTTTTTCTATAAATTATATTAAGTAATAGTAGAATCAAAATAAATGAATTGCCAAAGGAAAATGTGGAATTCTTTCACCAAACATACCGGTACTTCCTGCTTTCACGAGGAATACTTACCTCGGAGCTGGGACGCAAGGACATAATATCCTCGACGTTGATCGGCTTGCCTTGATTCAGCGAATTGGTCAATGAATTGAGTTTGCGCGCGAGACTGTCCTCCGAGTTGGTTTCCGAGAAATGAGCCAGCTCTTTGGGATTCGATCGTGGTTTGTATGGCGGCGGACTGTTATATGAGTAGGGCGGCGAGCCACCGAAAGGGAGCTGGCTAAACACGTCTGCACCGTATTGCGAGTATGACCCGAGGCGATTCATTTCCGAGTTATAGCCAGCTTCTAGTTTCAATCTTTTAGACGACCTGAAAACAAGAGTGGACTTGAGTTAAAGTACAGAAAGGATCATTTTTGTGCGAGAAAAAAGGGCGTAAAGAAAAATATGGCAAACATTTTTGACTCTTTGATAATCCCTAAGTAAAAAGGTCATTTTGATATACAGGTCTTTTCTTTTGCGCTATTTTTCTTGGTCTTTTTTATTGTCCAAATAACACTCCTATGTAGGTGAAATAAATCAAATTCTGGATCAGCTTCAAATCAGTCTTTTGGTTAACGTTAATGAAATTTTGAAACTGAAAAGGTTCAGAGATGGACAAATCATGAACTTAATATTTCAAGTAGATCCAGCTTTTACTTATTTCTTAAATAGGAAAATGCAGTGAATGTGTAATAGGACCATTATTGTTCGAAAGAAATTCCAAAAACATCGAGAAAAATTAAAAAAAGACGGATAACTACAGTTTCACTACATTTTCCTATGGGTGAAGACGAACCAATATGCAGACACAGAGTCATTCCACTGAGAAATGTAACGACTGCTCGCTCTATAATTTATGATTCCCTCTTACACATACACGTGACATATTTTAGTAATGTAATGAAAAATTGGAATTTAATTCCTTGGATGAATGTGGTCAAGCGGTGATTAATTTTAGCATGCTTAAGTCAAGCTGCACTGAGGAAAATTTCAGCCTTTTAAAGCATATTACTCCAACCAAATGGAGCACGAACACATTTCATGCTATTTCAGCAAGCATTACACGCTACAAATCTATGGAACATAACTAGAAGAGGACAAATGAATGCTTCGATAGCATGAAATCTACGCACAAATTACGTGAACTTGATGCAATTTTTGCATAGGTTAATGTCGTGCTTTTAGGGTTTGAAATTTTTCTCAGTGTGTAAAAATGTTTGGAAAAGAGTTCCGCCACACTTAGAGAAGAATTAATTGAACGGCCAATGTCAAATACAGATGTTAGACAGGTGCGGATTCAAAGCGGGCTGATCGTGAAAATGTTACGAGACGAGAATGATGTCAAAGCCTGAACCGAATAGGGGGCACCCGACATGAACAACACTAAGGTACAAATTGAAAATAGTTGCTTTACCTACGCACTCCAATACAAGTGCAACAAAAATTTGCCCCTCTTATCAGTGAAAAAATTTTACCGCCTGAAACATAATTCAGTGACATTAGAGTTTCGCATTCACAAGTACAGAGGCAGTAAATTTTGGCAGTCGTGTCGCTACGAATTCCACAGCCGCGCACTTCATTATGACATAAATATATATCTTAAAAATAAAGTTGTTGTTCGAGGATATAATTGAGCAGGATAATCAAATCGTTAACTAAATTCAAGTACTTGACGGAAGATTCGCGACTTCGGTTAGCATCCATATGTAAAGTGTAGAATACATCTAGGCGCAAGTTTGTATATTATTTGTAAGATTCAGTATATACAACTGAATTAAAATGTTCTCTGACTAATTAATTCAAAATCTAAGGCAAAGTAGTAACTAAGGCAAAATAGTCGAAAAAATTCAAATGTAAAAAGAATGTGTAATAAATGTAGATAAAGTAACGCAACTAAGAGAAAGAGCAAAGAAAGAAACAAAATATCAAATAAAAAGTTTCTTTATTTTATACAAAACATTGATGTGAACAATATAAATTTGTATATTCGGATGAAAAGTTACCGGCATTTACAGTTCGATTCTACACATAGTTACATTTCGCGTAACTAGTGCAGTTTCAATCATAACAAATCCATATTACTTATAATCGTAATAGAATCCATATCCAAATTCAACATACTAATATTTGATTGTAAACCCGTGTTGATAATCCAAGTTTCAAAACCATCCAATCTTATATAATCATCGTGGAAGAGTAAATGGTTGCTTAAATCAAATGAATTATTATTTAGGATAACGAGCATTGTGTATGTAGAATATAAAAATGCTATCCTCTGAGGTATGGAAGGTTTTGAAACAGAGATTCGCACGTCACTCACAAAATTCATATTAGCGTCCTACCCAACAAGAAAAAGCTGACTTGGGTGACATCGTTATCGTTCGGGAAAGGTACTTCCTTGTCGATGTGGAATTGGTAGGAGACACACAGTTTTCTCAATTCGTAGGCTAATTAAGAACAAGTCGCTGATCGGACGATGTATGCACGCGTGCATATGTGCATACATGTAATTTGATACACGTACGTGTATGTATATAAATAATAAAGATTACAATGACCCAAAAGGCGGAAAAACAAAAATAAAATAAATGATGGAAAAATGTTCATCGGTGACGTAGCTTTCACGACTCGCCGTTCCGTCTCTCGCTTTCCACGATAAACGCTGGTCCTCGTCTCTCGGCGCTTAAATACTAACGCCAATATAAATACATAATTACAGAATCACATGAAAACAAGTCGTGCTTCGCGCTCTTACAGCTATGTACAATTTCACGTTGCTCATTTCGCAACATTATATTACCCCCAGTAGGCGAGAACCAATTAAAATTGAAAATTTCTAATTGTAAAATTGACCCGAGAATAATTGGATACAAACGCGACCAATCAAAAATGAGTATTTTGACAAAAATTAATCAGATATAAATCAAAATGGTGGCAAAATTGGAAAACCCTGATTTTTCATTGGTCTGTTTTCCATTTTTCATGCACCTTGTTCTTATGTCTATTTTACAATTGGAACTTTTTAATTAGTTGCCCCGAAAAAGGGCACGCAGGCTTTCTTTATTTCTCTCGCTCTCATCGCACTCGATCGTCAATATACCAGACACTCGTTTTCGCAGTCTTCGGTGTGGTATCGGGTGGCGCTCTCGTCGCTGTCGGCGGCTGTTACATCGGCGACCTGTGTGTTCAGACGGTTGCATCAAAATCACCGTACGGCCGTCCAGCCGCAATAAATACTTATCACAGTACAGTAGTAAACGCAGTCCTGGTCGAAGTACCGACTCTTTAGGCTATTTACACGGGGCTCGTCTAGTCGTCAAACGTACATACTACAATCGTGTCGAGTTGCAGGCGCTTCCGGCTGAAGACACCGGAACCTTGCCGATTTCTTAACCCTTTTCCATTTTCCGTTTTTGCATTATCCTGTACTATTTGTTCCCGTTTCCACGTCATCGTTCAACTTGGAAACCAACTTTGACCCTTTCCACTTGACCAAACAAAACTAACGCCATTTCCAGGGTTTTTCGGTTCGAAGTGTAAAATGCGAGTTGCAGCAGTCGCACGTCAACGTTAGAAACGAAGTGTTTGACAACATCGAACCGGAAATAAAATTTGCCGAATACACTATGAAAAATTGAGTTTCTAGTTCTACTGAAAATTAAAGTTTTTAGAGGGTTACTGTGAGATTACAGTAAAACTTGATATTACAGCACAATTAGAAACTAAGTTACAGTTATTTTTTATAGTGTAGCGGTGACTCGCGTTTGCTGTCGTTTGGCTGCTGCAAGAGTGCAGGTTGCGCAAAATAAGAGACACGTGACATTGCGCGTGACTCTGGCGTCTTTGAGGTGAGAAAGTAAAGGGTATACAAAAACGACAACGACAATTGGCAAGCGCTACTGTGTTGTACAACTGTAAAGGTTTACAAGCGATACAAGGCTAATAACGCCTTCGAGAAGTACTAGCATTAAGGAGAAGTCGCAAGTTTGTGGTAACAGGACAGAATTCCATGTTTTATTTAAATCGTTTATCGTATGAATCTTAATTCGATTGATTGGTATGTGTAGTAATGCAAAAGTAATTGATCGTTTCTGAATAGGATCAAAATGAGTTCATTTCATTCTAAACTATCTTTATGTATACATGTAAAGGAGTGGATAAATGAACAATTAAACATAATCGTTACTACAATCATCTAAAGGTTACTGTCTTCGCAACTCAGCCATCTCGGTTAAAATTTCCATCAGGTTAGAATCGGTCTAACATCAGTACCAATTCTAATTGCATCTAAATGAATCTGTGCGGTTTTCAAGAGTAACCGAATTTGTGGTATGATTTTGCACCATCAGTATGATGAATATAATCATAGTGGCGTGTAATCGTAACTTCCACAAAAAAAAGCTGATCGTTTCTGATGGATTTTTAATTAGTTTGTTTGTGTATTTGGACCGTTCAGTGTATTTAATAAACTTGGGACTTCGCCTTAAGTTGCTGCAATGTTAGCGACTACTCACCCCCCGACATCGTTTAACTCCTCTGCTTTCTGAGAGCCACCTTTATTTGGCAAATTCATCAGTGGCATTTTACCCAAGGAAGAGTCTTGTTGCATGGATACTGAAAAAATTATTTATGTACAACTTTTTATGTAATTTCAGAGAGAGAAATATGTTTGTAAATATATATGGTTTGCATTTATGTGCGTTGCATTTGCAGTTGAAACACTGAGCTTCGAGTATTTGTATCTACTTTAATAGATCATATTGGCAGTAGTCCAGCAATTTTGAGACACAAAAACATTGTATTAAAACATTTAGTAATTTTTCAGCTGTTGTTTACTATAAAAATAAATAACAGCTTAATATTTTTATTAATTTACTAAAAAATTAATATAAGTAATGTTTATTTAAAGTTTATTAAAAGTGTATTAAAAAAATTGTAATATATTCTGTAATGTTTATACAAATGTTTTAATACAGTTTTATGTCTCTCAAAATGTTCTCACTTGCTGTGATTCATTGTGACATTTATGTCAATGACACGTACTATCAAATATGATTTTTATTAACAAAACCCTTTGGAACCACAAAAAAAAAGATTCTTGGCCAGTGGTAAACATTTAAATCCATTTTAAAAAATTGAATTTTATTTAAAATTAATATTATTCACTGACAGGGATTTCATAATAATAATTAGATGAGTGTTCAAATAATGAACTAACTTCATAAAAATATATCTATTGTGTTAATTTGTATATTTATGGATATATATTTCCTGAAGAAAAAATACAAAAATTGTAATAAATATTCTATTTATGCAATACAAATTAATAAATAATGTTTTAAAAAATAAGCTACAAAAAAACACCAGTAATTTGAAGAATTTGTCTAAATTATCTCTGGTATTTCAAATTTGATGACCATCATAGACTTAATATGGACTGCCTGAGTGCAATAGTAAGGTTATGTTTTTTCGCTTGATGCACATACATAAACTAGTCTATATGCCTTATATTCTGTATAATATGAGTTTCATTTTTTATTCATTACTGACTTAATAGTTTTGAAGTGAGAATTATTAAAAATAATTTCGTTGGTGATATTTATATTTACAATTAATAAACATTTGTTGCTTATTTTCAATAAAAAATTATGAATTAGTTTTTATTTAAATTCTAAATGGTAACAATATTTACAATATTTAAATGGTAATTAAATTATAATTAATGTGTAAAACTGACATGTTAAATATATATTAATTACTCTCAAAATTGAGCAGTTTATCAATCCTATTTGTGTATAATGTATTGTTTAAAGATAATAGTATAATCCAGTATATATCGAATTAGCCTGAGTTTGTTTATAAATATTTGTGAACCTAAATTATCAAAAGTCTCTTCTCTTCAAGATACATTTCAGTTAAACACTCATTCATTATCGTTGATCGACATTAGTAATTGATAAGATAATACTTTTATTAAAATTACCCGGAAAAGATTCTTTTTTTATTATTGAAATATTATTCAACAAATCGTCTTTATTATTCATTGGCATTTCAGGTCTGTCAACTCACTGTTCAGAACTAATGCTAAAGGAAACATTTACTTATTCCGAAACAGTACATTTTACTCCACCTTACGATATGCATTTTGAAATGAAGCATACAAGTTATAAAAGTAAGTCACGTTAAGGATACTCATTCGAGTGGTGAGGGGGAGGGGCGAGGTACAATACAAAATGTCTTATATTATTGAATTAATTGAAGATATTTATCGAATTAATGTTATATTTTGTTCAATAAGGCCTGGAGGTATTATAAAACCATAGTTTTATAATTACCAAATATTACTATATTTATATTTTAATGCTTGAAGTTAAGATATGGTTTTGTCAGAGAAAAAAATACAGCGAAACTTTTAATGTTTATTGAATTTGGTTTTTAAAAGTCAAACCTTGTTCTTTGAAGGATTCTCTTCAAATTCACCGATGAAAATGTTACTTTTTTTTATAACTTACTCACAAATCACTTTAGTTAATTGAATGAATACTCGACACATTATAAACAATGGACGATTAATACTATTACAGTGTAAAATTTCGTGAATTTGAAACGGTGAACGAGCCATTTGGTGTAGGAAAATGATCCACTGTGTAACAAATTCACATCGCATGTAAATCGAAAATGTATATTTTATTTACTTACAGGTTATGCTGTTTCAATGCAGGTAAGACCTTAAACTTACTGTAAAAAATTAATTTCCTAAAAATTCTATAATCTACGGTTTTTACATGTGTTCTATCAATTCAATGTGTTACTCTAAGGCTCAATAAATCAAATACATGTATGAATACATATATTGTAAGATATATATTTGCTAATTACAAACAAAACAAAATGGTATGCGCTTTTATTCAAATGCAACACAGTTACCAGTGACAGCACACTGTGTCAACAGCTCGTTTCGCTGTTTCATTGGTTGACTTTATTAACAAAAAATGTAATCGTGTTTTTGCTCGTGTCGCAACTGCAAATGCACCGCCAAGATCCCACTCTGTTTTTAGAATCCTGGGCCATTACCTTGCTCCTGTTGTTCCCTTAACTGTCGTCGACGTTTTTTGCTCCAAAGTTCGTGACAGTCTTGCCACGTGGGTAATTCCGGACAAGACATCCTGATTGAAATGTATGTTAGTAAAGTACCACAATTTCAACAAAATAACATATTGTAGTTTTCAATTTATTAGTGCATTCCCTACAAACAATATTTCACAGAAACGAAATGAATAGAAATTAATTGGTAATTAAACAATGACTTCCAAATTCACCATTCGATTTTCAACTTCTAAGGTTTCTATAGACAAATTTTTTATTTTTCTTACAAAATTCGACTGCAGTTCATTCAGCTGTGGTTAAATTCAAATGAGGGCGGAATTTGGAAAAATCCTATTCTTTTCCATTTCTATCAAACATTTGTTTGCAGGATCGTTGTTGCTTATAGTTGTCGCAGCGTATATAAATAAAAAAAGAAAGAAAGAAAGAAAACGAAAAATAAAGCAATACTGATAGCGATCAAGTACGTACTGGTCAGGGTGAATGTTTTTGAGCCACGCGCTTTTAAGAGCATCGGCAGCTGTAATCCGCCTTTCGGGATCGAGCTCAAGCATTCTGTCAAGCAAATCTAATGCCGGTCCTGGCATAAATGAAAATTCCTCGCGCAACCTTCGTCGGTGAGACCGTTTTGGCTTCAACATGTGCCACAGTGGCAGCTTTATCACAGATGGCCAAACTGCTGGCGTTGGAGTGCCGCATGTCCGCGATATCATTTCCAATTGCGCCATTTCTAAATTAGCCTGTAATAGGGTTATCATTATTAAAATCGATTGATTTGAGTCAATGATTTCTATAATGATTTCAATAAAAAAATCATGATTTAAATCAAGATAAACAAATTTTACTTAATAAAACTTTTATTATTTTATTTATTAAAAGCTTTTATTAAAAAAATTTATTTCATTTTTTTAATCGAATTTTTTTACTATCGTATACAGATATTATTAAATTGATTAATACCGGAAACAGAGGCTTTTTCAAGAAAAGTTCCCCGAGAATACAACCACAACTCCATACGTCGATTGCTGGACCATATCGTTCTTCGCCGAGCAACAGTTCAGGTGGTCTGTACCACAAAGTAATAACTTTGTTCGTGTACGGTCGCTGTCTGTCTTCGGCATTGTAAAGTCGCGCCAAACCGAAATCTGCCAGTTTGACTTCGCCTCTGCAATGAACAAGATTTTAATCAGATGAACGTGCTAATTTATATATTTCTAAGTTGAAACAACTCATCGTTTTTCCAAAACTATTACAGTCTTTGAAAAATGCACAATTGCTTCTTTAATATTCTTGTCTGAAACGAACATCAAAAGTGAACACATCTTACTTGTTATTCATTAAAATATTGGAACATTTGATATCTCTATGCAGGAAATTTTTGCTATGACAGTAATTGAGTCCGTCCAAGAGCTGCTTCATGATACTAGCATTGTTATGCTCATTAAAGTCGACCATTCCAGACTCCAGCAAACCCATCAAATCGTGGTCCATGTACTCGAACACCAAATAGAATGAACCTTTGTCCTGCAATACAAATAAACATTTTTCATTACCACACTGAAGCGCAATTTTCTTCTCGAAAAGAGGGACACAAATGCTTACTTTTCGAAAATCGAGGGCATCCTGTTTATCCGTTACGATTTCCCGCAGGTTGACGATATTCTTATGGTTGAGTTGTCGTAGGATTTTGATTTCTCGTACAGCAGTAATCGGGAATCCTTCCTTCTCGTTTTCCAGACGGACCTTTTTCAGTGCAACCAAAAGTCCAGCTCGCCTGTCCCGCGCTTTGTATACTTGACCGTAAGTACCTTCGCCTATTTGATTCATCACCTCGAACACCTCAACGCTTCTCTCGCCCCAGTCCCGACCGCCAGCCGTGGGCTGATAACAATTACGCGACCCCCGGCGCTTCAAAATTTTCGGCCGCTTAAGTTTCGGTTTTGATTGGCCTCGCTCAGTCTTCAGTCGCGGTGGCGTTGAATTCGGGTCCTCTTCGCCACTCAAATCTTCTGACCCAGGAACAACTGCAATAGTACCATTTATTTGAATGTTTGGACGTCTCATTGATGGTTAATGTAGTTGGAAGAAGTTGTTTGATTGTTAAAAGGTAAGGTAAAGCAGAGGTATGTAATTCTGTATTAAGTATTGGTGAATTCTGCTGTTGCTAAAAAGTGAATGTTTGTATAGGTTGTAGGAGTGTAAGTAACATTATAGTCTGAGAATGCGTTTATATGTACTGCTGATCAATAAAAATGATACTTAACTCCACGGGTTTACTTCTATCATACAACTTACGCAAATCAATATCTATGAATACTTGAATATTGTATCGTATCTTCTACGGCCTTTTATCCATTTTCAAATAGAAATAATTCTCATAGTGACAATGAAGAAAAATATTTTCAAGAAAAACAAGCTTTTCAAGAAACTTAGAAACAGGATGAAAGGTGGAAGGATGAAGGTAAAACTTCAAGAACAGTCACCCTTTCATTATTGTACTGATTGTAGTTGCATGTAATGAGTAAAAGTTTCGAAGAATTTGATTGCGAAGATAATTTTTGAGTAGCGAAACGAAAGATAGGAATTTAGACACGAAGGAGAATTTATAGGTCGACAAATTGAGAATTTGTTTAGAGTAGATGAAGTATGCAATTATCATTAAGTAGAACAAGTGAAAGATTGACTGAACCAGAAATGAAGCAATAAGTAAATTCAATCGTAAACAGAAATTACGAAGAGTACACCCAATTTACGATTCACTTTTACAAGGTGGCCACTTATTTTCAAGGAAAAAAATAACCCTGACCTTTCCATTTGACTTTTTTCTAACAAAATTTGAATTTATCTAATTACGTTTTAAGCTGCTTTTGAAAATAATATTACATTCTTTTAATTAAGGTAGGCAGTCACGCAAACCTAAGAATTTAATTATTAAATATATATGTAATTTGGTTGATTTAATATTGCTCTTTCCATTAACACCCGAAAAATGGCATTTCACCACGTATGAACCGAGAAAACAATTATTAAAGTTGCACTCAAATGTACTGA
>JABFPB010001846.1:0-22899 GCA_022817645.1 Ceratoteleas bidentatus
ATCGCCGCTTTTCGGCGCGCTCGCCTTTTGCGCCCGACTCGCATTGTCGTCGCGCGACGACAATGCGAGCACATGTCCGCCCCCCTCCCCGCGGTAATGAGTTTTCGCCGGCGTCGTTGTTGTTGTTTTTCTCGCGCGGATTGACGCCGGCCGGAGGGGGGAGGGTCGCGCGGGAGGGGGTGTGCGTGCGAGGATGCATATGCGTGGTCTTTTGATATCGATATACTGGGTGTTGCGAAACGCCTCGACGGCTGCTGCTCGACTTTTGCGCCCGTGAAAGTGCGGTGTTGTATCTGTTTTGCGACGGTGTGTTTTTGTTTGGTGAGCAAGGGTTTGGAAGCAAGGAGGTATTTTTGGGAAGTTTTTGCTTCGACTTTTCGTGAGGGGTTTCGAGGAATTCGAATTTTGGAGAAATCTGAATCGGCGAGTTTGACCTTCAAATCAAAGTCAAATTATTGAAACTGAAACAATTCCAACTGACAAACACTCGTCCTACGTTTACTGTACACTTCAACCTGTCAACAATACATCTGAACATAAATAAACCATCCAACAAACAAACTTATTTATTTTCCCATCACAACCATTGAACACCACTTTCAGATCCGCCACCAGGACACTTCCCTCATTGTGCTTGAAGTAATCTGGCCATCCCTTTCCAGGATTGCAATTGGCTTAAATGCACTGGTGCTTTGCGATTGAACTTTGACAACCGCGCAATTAATCACGCTTACGTTAAAAGGTACCCGAAAATGGGCTGGAAATGAGCGTCCGATCGCCGGCTGTCCGCGATCCGATTGATTGAAAATGATTGAACGTTGCGGCTCGGGACGATGGCTGTAAATCATAGGCCTGTGATGTGCATGCGCGCTCGCGTGTGTGTGCGTGATTCGCCGGCAGACGAGACGCTCGGAGAGAGCCACGCGTTTATTCTTTTCATCCTGCGACGTATTCGCCGTCCGTAACACGGACTTGATATCACGCTCCGTGAATTCGACCCAGAAGTGCAGCGGTCTTCGCTGGGGGAGTTTCGACGACATAACGGGTGTCTATTGATTTTCATAACAATCGCCGGCCCGGCGTTTCAGACAAATTAATCACCAGCTTCCATTTTATTCGCACACGCGCCTGGGCCGAATCCAAATTGTAAATGGACCCGCGACGGCGCGCGCAATCCGACGCGCGACGTCCTTTTTCGTTTCGGGCTTGTGATTGCGCGCGTTTTTGCCGCGGCTTTTTCCCGACCGCCGCTTGTTCCGGGAAATTGGGCCAAGGGAAAACAACGCGCGCTGCGTCAAAACAAACGCCCTCCGCGCCGCGACTTGACGAATTGGGTTCGGGGTTCTGACAGTGGCGAATTAAACTACATCCAGAATAGACAAGCGACGCAAAATTAATTATTTGGTATTGTAAGATGCATTTGGGATAAACAGCTGGAAGCACTTGCAAAGCTGTTAAAACATTTTTCAAGATGTTGAAACATTTAATCAAATATGAGCCATATATGGATCAGATATGGATCCATATATGGAACAGATATGGGTCATGGTTGTTTACATATGAGTTACTTTTTCCATCGTTTATATATCAAATAAATTAAAGCGGGAAATGTGTTAATCCGCCCCTGGTTTTCGCCTGACATTTGTTTTCGATTCCAATATTTGATAAATTTGCTCGAAATAGGATTGTTTACCCACAGACGGATCGATCCGACGGATGATTTCTAGAACCGTTTCCGTTCGCGAAACTTCGCTGTCGAGCCGACCGCGTGACGTATCGAAAAGTGTCATTCACTGTTGAGATAAGCCGGCGAATTTCGCGCGATAAATCGTAATCAGCGTCACAAAGTTCAGCGTCAAAAAAGCGGCCGGGATTTTTCACCGAAGTCGCGCGCGCGTCTTCTTTTTTGTTATGAACAATCACAGTCAACGTAACTGTAACGTTAATTTCACAGTGGCGGCGCACTCGCAATGGTGCTCCGTGGAGTTCCACAAATCGTAACTTTAACGGCCATGAAATCAGCGTTATGCTAAAAAGTGGTACGCTCGGCTTTAATTTATTTTCAGCGGCTCCGAACGTAAACAACTCATTCGGCGCGAGCCGCTCCGATTATAATGGACGCGGAACAATGCCTCGACGGAGAGAGACAAATTTTGCGGTTGCGGGGAAAAGTGAGTCCAATTTTTGGCACGAACGGGATGATGTAACGCTTTGGAAAGTTTCGGAACGGTCTGGACGGGAGAAATGAAATGGAATGAGGAGAACTGTTGATATTTTCACATTTTAATAAGTGTGCTTATCAATATTTTGAGTGAAATACGTATTAAATGAGTATTTTTGGGGTACAAATCATTTGGATTTGTTTATGATATTTTATGTAAGTGGTGTGATTTTGTAGAAGGTTGAATAAATGTTTTTTTGTTATACAAACAAGACATTTGTATTTGTGTTTTATTGATTTGTTTATGATGTTTTATGTAAAAATATAATGTTTTAATCGGTATAATAAATGTTTGTATTATGTTATGTAAACATTGTTATTTATATTTCCGTTTCATTGATTTAATGTTTCTGATATTTTTTATGTAACAAATTATATTTCGGGTTTTCAAGATTATTATGGTGGTTTGTTAGATCAACGTCTTTGAAAGTCTTTTCACGCTCAGCCATTAGGAATTGCGATACCGAGGTCAATATTTGAGCACACATTCTGTACAATTATTGACAAAACTGCAATTATTGGAATTACTTGTTGACGGGAATGAATTATTTATATTGCCGAGAAAAACCGCTTGATCCCAATACAATAACATTAAATTCAAAGTAACGGTGATTCA
Organism: Ceratoteleas bidentatus; assembly: GCA_022817645.1. Taxonomy (NCBI): domain Eukaryota; kingdom Metazoa; phylum Arthropoda; class Insecta; order Hymenoptera; family Scelionidae; genus Ceratoteleas; species Ceratoteleas bidentatus. The sequence goes on from JABFPB010001846.1 coordinate 2,838, forward strand.
TCACTCCGAATGTCATTTAGTGAATTTAATTAATTACAAACAGAATTCGCAGTTAATCGATAAACCATTTACACTCATCCTTATTAAACTGGAACCCACATTTTTTGTCCTATCATATATTCTCCTACAACCGTCTGAGTGACATTGCTAATTACATCTTAATTATTTTTAGAACGGCATTATTCTGCAGAATCCAATCTCCTCAATCCTGCAAAAATATTTCGTAGTAACGAAGAGAAATGAAGATTAAATGAATTACATGATGTAAAGATTCTAAATGCATAATTTGATTTTTTATTCCAATCTATTTCTATTCATTCTAATTCTGTTCAGTTCCTAAGATGAATAAATATTTTCAACGACAAATTTCATAAATTAAAAAAATACTTAAACAAATTGTTTTCTTTCAAGTTTTTTAATTAATTTAAATTCTTTCAAACTTGCAAACATGAATTCTTTTCTATATTTACGTTGAATGTATAACTTCAAAGTTCATGTTGAACAAATTCCAGAGAATTCAAATTAATGCAGAATTTAGCTAAAATGCAGTTCTTTTCTATTAATTTCAACAACACAATGTACAACTTTTCCAAATTGTGAAATGTCTATTTCATTCAACAAATTTTTGTTGAATGAAATCGACAATGTAAATCGAACACTCATTTCATTATCGCAGGAACAAATTGTCAATACACATACCCTGATAATAAAAAAACTCAACATGTATCGCCGTGCAGATAATCTTCCATCCTAGAGAAAAACATTGCACCGACACAATATCCGCAATTAATCGCACACAATCAATCGTCGACTCATTGTGCCCAATCAGAGAAAATTTAAATAATTCGCGTAATCGCGCAAACGTCATTGTCATAATTAATAAGCCGGCAAAGCGGTCGTGCAATTTGTATCGCTTTTTGCGCGATTAATTGGTCAACTTTGTGAACCGCCGTCGCGCTCTTATTCAATACCGAATTAACCGCGCGCGCGTTCCACATTTCATTGAATTTCGCGCAAAGTTGATCGCATTGCCCGAGTTGCGGCAAACTCCATTATCCGTTATTCGGCGCTGCGCCGAAAAAATGTAGTGCAAAATATTTTAATATCAACTTGAAACTTCGGGCTTCGGGAAGTATCAATTCGCCAAGTTTTAATAGAACAACTTTTTGAATTGTTTTTCCATTAGCTGATAAAAGGGAAGTAAGCTGTTCGGCTACGTGTAATAACCGGGCATTTTCGTACGGCCCGTTCTTTCCCGTTTTCGTAATTAAAGTTATCATTACTTGGCGCGCGTTGCCTCGCTTTTCGCGAGTTCCAGACTGCGCCGCCGATTAATGAATCGCGACCAATTATTTTTCCATCGACTTTTTGTCGTCATTAACGACGAAACGGAGGGGAACGCGACGCTGAAATTACACCCAGGGCAAACACTGGTGCAATCGTTATCAGAAATCGGACCGGTACTAACCGTTGCGCGACACGTTAATCTGAGAAACAAAAGTGTCGGTATTAAATTAACGGCATTTCGTAGATTGACCTATTATGTTTTGAATCCACGCCGAGTCGCAGTTCATTCAACATTCGTGCTAATGTCAGGATAATAACTTGTATCTGTGTATTGTATACAAAATTCCCTTCAATTGCCTTCACCACAGATATCACGTAATTACTTTCAAATTGCCAGCATACTTAATATAAGCGCTTTAGAATCCCACTGAAAACTCAATGAAGAAATATTTTCTTTATTATCTTTTAACCCATAATATTGACTAATCGTTCATTATTCCAAAGACTACGTCGAATGCATAGATTATGGAATGATTTGAATATCGATACCTCTATTATCAGATTCTGTTCTCTTAATCCCTTACATTGAGGTTATGTCTTACCACACTGTGGATGTTTATCAGCATATTTGCCATTGGTTTAGCATTTTTATCAAAGTTCTCTTGTATGTAAATTCTACACAAAAATATGTTTGTTAATTTGCACCAATTTTTTTGTTAGTAGATGTCAATTCGAGTGACTTTCCCGTTGAATTTTGCGTGCAATTATGCAAATTGCAAGTGGCTAATTGGCGCGCTTCGGTAGCTGTTGTTCGACACGGTTTGCTATTGGAGTCGGTCAGTTTGGCGAGTTTCATTCAGCTTAACGATTTTGGTTCGATAAAGAAGTGAACGCCACGCGGAGTGAATTGCGTGGAACTGGTACATTTTACTACGGAATGTATAATGTATTTTGTGTCAATGAATTTCAGATTCAGAATAAGGCGGCCGAAGCGATAAGTCGGATGTCCCGGTGTCCGGCTTTATCTCGTTCCTAACATTAGTTTTACTGATATTACACCGAGACGTCCTTCCGTGAAATGGATCGAAAAACATTCATTTCGTCATGTGATAGTTTTGTTGTTGTGTAGATTAGATGAACAAAATGTTTTATCGTGTCATTTTTTTGCGAGAAAATATAGGGTGGTGATGAATAAATTAAAAAAATACAAATAAAATGAACAATGAATAATTTATGGCACACCAGTTTCAAGATGGGAACACCTGTTCTTCGATAGTACACTTCTTTACCCTAATGCTATTGACCTTTAGAAGAAGGACAATCAATTAAATGCACATGATCGACTGTTGAGTGCATGATTCATTCATAGGCCCTTTGTATTTGATAAATTGTTTTGATGATATTGATTTACAATTATTGATGCATGAAGTTACGTGAATCAAATTACATTGTCGTTGAAATAAAGTTGTATAATATTACAATATGTTTTCTTTTTATTACAATACGTAAACACAAACTTTCAGAGAAATTGATTTCTATGAATTTGTTCAATGCAATATTTATCATAAGTTTTAATTAATTAATTTGAATAAAAGAATATAACGTTTTAAATACGTTTTTCGACTTTAATATCTTTAAAACATCCTGATTTCAATCTAAAAACCGAAGAAATGTTACAAAATTACACATCTTCTAGGCTTATATCTATTTTTATATATTCATAATAAAACACATCTAATATTCACAATAATAATATGAATATCACTTTTATTAAGCAGTTCTCCCATTCCATTTATTTAATTAAAGACAATGAAATTAACGAAAATAGATTCGACAAAAGACCTCTTTCCAATGAGTGATTTGTACTGCTTTTACGTAGTTTAATTAATCAAAACACTCGAGTTAAATTCCATTTGAATACAAATTCATCAGGCCGTATTGACATTCATAAATCTTTCTCTTTAATTTCCTGATTGTTAACAATCGCATTCTCTTGAATTCCCTTTAATTCAAAACTTTTTAAATTATTTTCAAACATCTTCATCACTATAAAAAATGGACTCACATGCAAAACACTCAGAGATTTTAGTCTACTTTAAAATCTCCAAAATGCCCTCTTTCCCAGTAAATGAAAAACGATACAAAAAGACTGAAAAACATTGAAATCGAATCGGCATTCCTCCCAGAGCATCGCGAATTTTTAACAACTACTATTGAAACACAAATGAATGTATTTCAATTCGATGACTACGATTGTCATTTCATGTCGTATCAGCATGTGTTGAATCGGGTTGAATCGTATGTAATCGCGAATGAATTGTTTCCAGTTCATTTATATTTACAGTTAATATATTGATATTTTATTTATTTTCATCGTTATTATAAAACAAATATGTGTGCTATCAAAATTCATTTATTTGATTCGCTTTCGTAGTAACGTGTCAGGTCGTTTTTAGCTATGGTCAAATTAAATCACAGACATTATAAGTAAATTTAGTTCACTCGGTAAGGTGTAAGCTGATGGCTCGAACTTGCCGAGTTCAAATCTTTGTCAGAGTTTTTTTTTCAATTCATCATGATATTTTCATTTAGCAATTTTTCTATCGTTTGCAAATGCAGGAATACGATTCACAAATTGAAATAGAAATGCAATTCAAAATCACACATACCTTATTTAATCGTTTTTTGTTTACTGGGATGTAAAGGACAGAATTCTACTGATTTTCAATTACTTTCTATTACTTCCAATTAAACTTTTTGTAATTGAATAAGTATACATAGCTCAATTCCATTACATTCATTTTGTTTAAAAAAATGTCAATTCAACCAATAAAACGACACTCTAACCCACTTCCATTTCTATTTCTCATTTATTACTCGCCAAATCAAAACACTAACCCCCTCCCCCAATCACCAAACATTCATTCACCCCAAAAGTCATCCGTAACCGTACCAGCCTCCCTTTCCCGACCTTTTTACCCCCAAAACGGAAAACCTTCGCGCAATTAACGGCCCGCAAAACTCGTCCGCCAGATGTCGCCGTCCGCGGGCGGCCCGCAAGCGCCGCTTTCCCGTGCCGCAAAATCGAACTTGACCCGAAAGTGCCGCGTCATCGAACGCCACGGCGCACGACAAATATTTGCCACTTACGTGTACGCGGCGCCCGAAATTAGCGGCGCCCCGCGTGAATAATTAATTTCATGAATAACGGCCGCGCGGCGCGTGTCGATTTCGTTCGTCGTCGACGCGTCGTTCCCCTCCCGCCATCCCTCCCGTCCCCTCCCCGCCGCGCCCCACCCGCGCGTCTTCGCAAGTTCCTCTCTTCTTTCTCGCAACGTCCGCCATTCGGTCAGACGCTTCTAGAATACCATTCATTTGTATCGGCGCGCTCTCTCGGCCGCGCGCGTCGCGCCCTCTTTGTCGCGTGCATTGTGCCGAGAGTCGCGCCGGAAAGTGCGTCCGGACCGATAATTCGGCAACTCCGTTGGGTTTATGTGCAGCTCGAGCGGCTGGAGGAAGTGAGGATGTGTTGATGACGAAACGGAACAAAGGGGTGGGCAGAAAAGTGCGAAGTGAAGAAAATGGGAATTCGTAATTCGGAACTGGTCGGGGTGGATGTAAGATAAGGGATTAAGGTGTCGAGTCGGGTGTTTTGTGTTTGTTGTTGTAGAAATGGAATCTCGGAAAAAGTTTGCGGAAAAGTGGAGCGGCGAATTTTATGTGGGAGATGTGATGAATGTTTTGGAAATAAAAGTAACAAAACAGGCGTTTTGTTTTCAAATTGCGTTGTTTTCTTCTAACCTTGACGAATATTTGTACATGATTTTGCGAGTGGGAAATGGTGGAATGACACTGATATTTTGATTGTGGCAAAGGAGCGGTAATATCAAATTGAAGCATATGCTAGCATTATGACAGTATTATGTAAGCATGCATGCTTCTACATTATGTTTCCAATCTGCGAGCATAATGCTTCCAAAAAAAACGATGTTTTTGCTCGTCTCACTTTGTGCTATTAGGGTGCGGATGAAAGAAACTAAACAAATTACATCCTAATAGCAAGAATAATTACTAAATATACTCACAGGATATATACTAAATATTTTAATATTTTCTTAATAATATTTTTTTATTTAAATATCAAATATTTTAATATTTGGTAAATATTTTGTACAACTTTAGTAAATATTTCGTGCTATTAGGGCAGTTTTTATTAACATTTTTTTGTTTATAAAAGAATACGGTTCTGTTGTTAAACAATAAAAACGATAATAACGCAATACCAGACGTAGAAAAATACGATTGCCACCCAAACCATGTTTTATCGTTTTTATCGAGCGCCCTAAAACTACGCTCCTTTCTACCTTATATTCCCCGGGATTACGGCGCGCGATCCATCTACGTCCGCGGCAGCGTTTTCGTATCAATTTTGCGCGACGAAAAACAAGTTATGACGTCATAACGCGCAAAAGTTTGCGCGGCGTCGTGGCCGTGGGACTTTGCACGCGTCGTTTTTTCCGTTTTGGGCGCCGGACAAAGACGTGGGCGCGCGGCTAAACTTTTGTTGATTCTGCCCGAGTTGTTTGGCCGAGAGGGAGCTGCATTTCGAGTTGTCGCTGTGCGCGTTTAATTGAATCAAACGCGTTTTCGATTGAACTTTGATTCGGCTCTTGCGGTAGATAATTGTTTGGCTCGATTGCTTGTGTGCAATTTGGGCGCCGGCTTTGCGTTTAGTCCGGCGATTTTGGGAGCAAACGGTGGCCGTTTTAGTTTTCGGTTCTTTACAATCGGAAGTAAAAAATAAGAAGGAATGACCTTATTGAAAAAATGTCGACTTTTCAAATACAAAATAAGATTTGTAAATATTGGAAATTGGAATTAATTGGAAAATATTTTGTCTTCTGGCAAAATAACGAAGTCATATTTTCAGTGTCAATCGGACTCGTGGAAAAAATTACAATGCATTGCTGTGATTACCAGAGATCGGTTTTGCAATTATCATAGCAGAAAGAAAAAGTGATTCACACTGACATAGAGGCTTGACTTGATTTGAATTTATGAGTAGTTTGAATAAAGAGTTATGTGAATTAAAAATGAGCGTGTCGCTTAAACTCGCGAAGTTCAAGCTGCTGTTAGATCTGAAGAGGAAATTAGAAAATTATATCGCTGCGGTCGTTTGAACGTTGTTATGAATGACAAAAAATTGTCAACGTTTACCGCCAATCTCAAACGTTAGATGTAAGAAATTCATTTTTCGATAAAGACTATTTACACAATGGTCAGTTTACAAAATAAATCGTTTAAATTATGAGAACTGATATTTTAATTTTGATAAAGTAATAGAGAAGAATATGCACGGTTTTTGCAAGAGTATGTCACTGTAATCTCGTTTTTGTAACTTTTTCAGCCAATCAGCACATCTAACACTTCACAATTGAGATTGCAACCTATCGTTTCCTCAGTCCAGCTGCTAGAAAAACGCATTCGTCGAATATTCGCATCATCTCAAGCACTGTCCCGGGAATGCAAAGCAGCCGCATTTGAATTTACGCAAAATTCAATAGACTCGCAGATATTGGCATTGAACCGATTCAGTGTTTTTTCAGCCTAGATCAGCTATCGACGCTCACATTAGAGATTACGGTTAAGTTTATGTCGGCGTGCTATTTTGACGTCACTTAACTCTCTAATTGATAAGACGTCAAATTAACATTATTTCCCTGGGTACTTTTACAAACATTGAAAATAAAAAAATTATCCCAGAATTCATCAATAATTTACATTTTTTTGATTAGGCAATAAACAAATAGTTTAAAATCAGCTGATTTCCGCATCATTTTTTCTTTTTAAATGATGATATTAAATTATTGAATTAAAAATAAGATAGTTTCGTTTCGAGCAATTATTTAAGCTAAATAAATGAATTATTATTTAGTTATTTTTAGAACCTCAGATGTATATATATATCCAATTTATTTGATATTATATTTGTATTATTTTCATATAATAGTGACATTATTATTTATGTACAAAAAATAAAATGTATCTATTTTTGGATTTTTTCTAATAATTCATGGTACCCTTTATTTATGAGTTTAATTAACTCTTATTAATACTAATTGTCATCTCAGTTTATGACCTACTCAACAATCATCGTAAATTTATTGAACAATCTAAGAATCTATTAAAACAATGCTTTCTTACTATAGCCAAAGACATTTTACTGAATAAGTTTTATAGTTATAGTTTCCTCCCGAAATTGGTGCTTAATCTATAACCAGAACTGTTTCTCCACACGGAATTCCTCGAAACACCTCATTGTTGCATATCGTCTTATCATCGAGCCCCTTTTTTGCGCCGCACAGTAAAAAACGAATCGCCGGCGTTAATTGTCACTTGAAGATTGCGCGGCGTTTCTCGCGCGGCGTCCGCTCGTCGTGGCAAATTGCCGGAGCTCCCACAATCCGTTGCATTAAACTCGCAGTTCCTGTTTTATAATCGCGCATTGTGTAATTGTTGTCCCGGTGACTATTCATCGTCCGCAGCGGCCAATTCGACCACTTAACGGCGCGCGCTAGATTGGGATCGATTTCCAAAAAAGCCCCGAATTAATGGACGACTCGTCCGGCAAACGAGACGCATCCGTCAAATGATTATTGTCGCTGTCACTGGCGCTTTCGTAATCGGACGGTTATCAATTTCGGAGTTAAGTGGACGGAGTGAATCATCGTTAAATTTTCCGCTTTTCACGCGAGAGAAATGCGAAGGGGGATTATTAATTGAGATTATTGTTTGGATTATTGTGAAGAATAACATTTTAAGAATAGGGAGTGGAGGGGGAATTTGGGAATGAGAGACTGAAGTTTGGAAAAACTCATTGATTGAATGTGATTTTCGTAAATATAATTTTAATTATGAAAAGATTTTTAGAGTTACATTTTGAATAGAGAGTAATTTTGTAGAAATGGTTCTAGTCAGAATTTTGGTTTTTGATATAATTTTGGACTCTTGATGTAAAAACTGCGATGTTTTGCTAAGTATTGCTGAAGTTAGGAGATTACTTTTCAAAAACATTAACAAATGAGGTGTCTTATGATTTTTGTTTGCATATTAATTTGGTGTAAAATTGCTGCTTAATCATTCTACAACGAAATTCTTAATTTTCAAAAACATTGTCCGAGTAAATCGCAAAAATAATGTATGCTACAATGCAAATGATTTGAATCTACATATCATGAAACATTCAGAGCAACAGAATGAAAGGTTTATGCAAAATTTACGTTCGCGGAAAATGTGAGACTTATCAATAAAGAATGCTAATGTTATATGTACAAACAATAACCAATTAAATTTCACATAAAAACAACGGAAGATTTATCCAATCAGATTTGTATAAAACAGTTAAATACTTTTGTAAATCATTGAATTATTATTGAATAATTGTTGAATTTTTTCAGTATAGAATCTTATTGTATGTTAAGTTAACAAAACGCAGTATATTTAAAAATATTTGAAATAGCCATTCATTTTTTAATAATTGCAATAATTGCAAGGTTTTCAGATCGTTTTATTCCGCTTTTCATTCTCAACGTCCGCTTACAATTTAAACCTCTGCGAACCATTTTCATCCGACTTTACAACTCGAAAATAAAATAAACCAAACTATTAAAAACAAGATAAAGAAAGATAAAAGGCTTTCAATGAAAAAAGCTGCGCTCTCAGGCCGAATCCCATTCAGCCGCTTCACGAGCACAATCAAGAATTTCGTCTGCATAAATGAAAACGCTCATCGCAGTAGGAAAGTAAAAACAGAGACGTAATAATCAGCACAAAGACGGCCAATCCAGCCGGCCCGGCTTCAGAACGCGAACAATGATAAAAACGCACTGATTACCTCCCCGACAGTTAACCGGGCTCGTTCCGCAACATTTTTACAGTTAACCGACCAGCGACGCCGAATATTCGGCAACACCGCGCGCTGCAACGTTAATGTCCGCCGCTCCCTCGCGCTATTTCCGCAACAAAATCCCCAATATTTGTCACGGAATAACAAGTGGTTGCACTCAATTACAGGAACCCCGCGATTCAATTACCCTCTTTCTGATCGCCAGAGCCTCTCGTGAAATATTTATTAATAATTCCGTCGCTCTCAAGAATTCGCGTTTTCAATATCCACTTATAATGTTGTTTTCTGTTTTACAGTAAAAGGCGAATTATATACTAACTGATGCAATTTTATAAATGTTGGAAAAATATCTTGTAAACATATCCACTTATTGTAAAGTGATTTGAAATAAGTTAAAGAATATTTCGGTACGTCAAAAGCTTTTAGGCTTTTTTAGGCTTTTTTAGGCAGAATTTTAGGATTATTCTGGAATAATATGGCATTTCGATGGTCAACGTTTTTTAAATTGACTTATATGTAATTTTAACCTCAGTATGATCCAGTAATTAAATTATTTTGCGAAAAAATTGACTCCGAGAAATTATGAGAGTGATTCGTATGAATTTTCTAAAAATATGTTTAGAATGTTGAGAATCCAGATGTGATATTATTATTTAGGTGTCGATTTTATTGGAAGGAAACGAAATTAATTATTTTGTCCGGATATATTTTTGTTTCGCATCGCCCAGAAAAATAATTTAGTTGTTTCAAATAAATATATTTATTTAGACAAATTTAGTTGCGTTAAATGAGGATTTATTTGGAACTAATAAATCCTTATTTTGTGTGCGAAAGTACATTTATTTGCTACGAATATATATTTATTTGCTATAAATATAGATGTATTTATTCCAGATAAATCATTAATTTAGTACGATTTTAAATAAATTATTTAGTTATGGTAAAGTGAATTTATTTGGCACTAATAAATTATTTTTCTGAGTGGATCTTCAAATAAACTTAAAACTGCACATTTAACGCAACTTTTCTTTATATATTGGCAGTATAATGGCAATATATTTCCGATATATAAGGTGTTTAAAAACCGTTGAAGGGTGAAATTTTCACTCCAAATTGGTGTCCGAAATATTTCACACCGAAGATATTCTACACTGAAGAAAGTGTGAAATCCCTTGATTTTCAAATAATTGGAATATCTTGGTTTTTAATTTTCATTTGTCATAAATCATTACACTTGATGAGAAAAAAAAGTATGCTGATTTTTCAATACACATAAAGATAAATCTTATTTTTAGTAAAAAGAATTCTAACCTCAATATATTAATTCCAAAAACAAGTTGATTTTTCAAGATTTACCAAAATATTTCGCATCTCACCCTTACTATTGGAAATATATATTCATTTTTTCTAGGGTGGTTTCCGCAATATTTCTACAACCGGAAAATGACATTGTCTCTAACATTACACAATAATCAAATAAATACAACTCCCTCAAACAAATTTATTTTCACAACTACCGGAAATCAATCCAAAAACTCGAAATCCAAAAACTCGACCGAAAATCCCCTTATTACTTTATTCCACTTTCGTCGACCGAACGTTTTTAAGAGCGCACTTTCCTACCCATACACATCCTTAATTAAGAAAGCAGCAAACAGTTCCGCGCCGTCACACGGTCCCCTTTTTCGTGCGCCATTCAAGCCCCGATTCACGTCCGAAAGTCGCATAATGAACCTAATTACTTATTCGCCGGCGCAGCCCGATCAATCAGCCAATCAATAAAATCGTTTATTAACCTCATCGTTAGCGTCGACTTTTCTCTCGGATTATAGCCGATCCCTTTGTTCCCCTCCCCTCCCCTGCGAAAACCTGTTCGCATTATGCGCCGATTGAAATTAATTTCAATCGGCGGCGATGTTAATCGCGATGTTAACCGATTATCGCCGATGCTATCGGGCGGCGCGGTTTTGACAAACGCGCGGGGCGGTGCGCGTCGATACTTTTTTCAACTTCAGTTCGCGGCCGACGCGACGCCGAAATCGATTCAAATGCCGCCGACGCCGCGGCTGCACTTTCGGCCGTTTTGGGCGCGCGCAGCCCGGACGCGAAGGGACACGCTGTTGCGAGTGTTGATAAGGCGGGCGCACGCTTGATTTATGGGGAGGGCATGCCCGTTTTCAGGGAGGATCGGCCGGGAAAAATGAGTTTCGATTCGGGCACAGGCTGTGGGGTGGCGCAGAATGTGGATGGAAATTGCGAAAATGCGAGAAATTAGAAAACGTACGCTCGAAAAAATATGCGTTCGACGCTCAAGGCAATCGAAGATTATTATAACGTAACTGTCGAACGATTCGGTTTACAGTAATTTTGAGGATTTTGTTTGAGAGCCAATCGAGTTGGATTTAGAGAGGAGTTTTTTGAAAGGGGGATTGTATTGGTCTTAGAGGATTGGGAAAATGTTTCGATAAATGTTAGTAAAAATGGAAATCCTGCCTTTTTTCATTCTGTGTTTTTTTCTGGCAAGTAAACACATTTATTTGTCAGAATTATTTCGATATAATGGAAAATGTTTGAAAAATAACTTTTCGCAAAAATATAACGCGTATTGCGGATGTCTCCGATTTTTCCAATTTCTATACATTTTTCCAGTTTCATTTTACATGACTTTTGTATAAGTTTATAGGTAATTTTATGAGAAATTGTCATTCTTCTGTGCTTACAAAAGCATTTTATCCCCTTTACTGTTTCGGATTATGACGTTTATTAACTGCTGATATATTTTATTATGACATTATTTCAAAACATTTCTCTGTATTAACAATAAAACCTTACTTTCTGAAAAAGAATGTTTCCTTTCAAGCAAGAGTAATGTCTCGAAGAATTTATGTGAAAATAATTAGCCAGGGGTGGAAGCCTCAATAATAGGGAGGTGGAGTAAAAGAATTGGTATAAAATTACGCAATTACAACCGCATTTATCATGGCAAAATCACTTCAATGGTCGGCGAAGAAAGTTCCGTAATAAGTGTAGTGTAATTTTGGAGAAATAAGGTAAAAGTGACCGATGCGCTCTATTCGTATATATTTTATATTTGTAAAATTTAACTTTGGAAATAAAAATGAAATATGCAAACTAATAGTATTTAAAGAATGTTTTTAAAACTTTCTTTACCTTGTTTCATAATGATATCAAATTTTCACAACTGTTTTAACTGTTCATAAAAAAATCTAAAATAATATTTATTTATTTACTTTTCATAAATGTATTTATTGTACTATATATATTATATTATATATTAAATATACCTATTTATTTCTGGTTTCCTTATTTAAGAATTGATAAAAGCATTTCATAACTGAATGTATTTTGTAATTAGTATGATTAAAATCCTGCACTGTTAAATCGGTACACTTTAGACTGCACTGACAAAACGAATTGTGAAAAATAGACGATTTTCGTCTGTTGCGACATCGGAGGATAGTGAAAAGCAGGCGAGACAAGTGGCGTCGTACAGCAGATAACGGTATTGTCAAGCAAAGTACATTTTTTGTTTTTATACTCGGAGAATGTGAATCTTCGACGAGGATTTCGCAGTTTGGCGTTTGATTTGATATGTAACCTTGTTTTGTCGACAGTTTCATATTTACTGCGCATCTTCAGGAAGTTTGGTCAAGGTTTTAGATTCGATTTAATCCTTCAGACGCTCTTCCGAGTCTATTGACTTTTTGCTTCGAGCTTGAAAAATAGATACAGAGGAGAACAAAATACAGCCACAAGTATTGCGGTGATTTCATTTCCACTTCTGCAAACTATTTTGCAACATTTATTTTATCGTTGCAAACAGTCGATAGTTAAACGAACTCGATCAACGCTGTAAAAGATCTGGGTCGGACGCACTAATAATTGAAACACTCAATCTCGAAATGATATGGCTGAAAAATTAAAGGCTCCCTTTGACGGATTTTCGGTTCATTAAGTTGAGTGAATTTCGGCGAAACTTGATTCCGATGGAGTTAATCAAGAATTCCCTCATTCGCGTGCTTAATGAATTCTCAAGTTGACACAAGTGGAATTCGCTTAAGAGTGTCGGTAATATCAGTATCAGTAATGTCAGTACACCATGTCGTACTATGTGGATAAATAGCTTAAAAAAACATTCAAATAAAGCTTTACATTATAACATTATGAAGAAAAAAATTCGGCACTAAATGTATCAGTATATTTAAATGTGCACATTTGACGTAAAAACACTGATTTTTTGGGAGTACCATCAATTAAACTCTCAACATAAATACTGATAAATATCAAAAATTGAAATTTTCATTGAATACTCTATATTAAACTAAATTTTGAATAAAATGAAGATAATGTAGATTCGACGTGGAATCTACGTCGAATCTACGTCCGAATGTTCCTCCACGTAGAATCCACATGGATTCCATGTTCGATGTTTATATGTATTCAATATACAAATTTTAGTTTTCAAATTTCACCAATCCAAAACTGCAAATCCCAAGTTCTTTTCTCAACCACGCCCTTTACTCGCTAAAATGGAAAATACCGCGAAAAACCTTTAAGCCGAGCCCTCCATTTTTCCAAGTCTGGAATTCGGACACGCCGGGCGTCCCGTCGCGCCAATCGATACGAATATTCTCGACTGCAGCGGAACGCCGCCGAAGCGCCGTCGCGCTCGCATTTTAATATCGCGTCCGATCGGTCGGGGGGGGGGGGGGGGGGAGAAAAGGAGAGGGACGCGATTGTTCGTTCGAAGCCGTGCGTTCGGCTCATTCACGACACTCGTTTGTGACGTTTTTCGAACGAAAGTTCCGAATCAATTTGAATACAATAAAGATCGGCTACAAATTGCACGTGTGTCATTACGGAATGTTTCGTGGAAAAGGATGTAATTACGCCGATAACATCGCCGCTTCCACGCCACAATGTTACACATAACGAACAATTATTCGAACAATTTCGCGTAATTGCCGCGTGCGCGCGCTACACCCATATAGTAAACATATACATCGCGTATATTAAATTAATAGAGGGCGCGCGCTGCTTCCGCCGAATCGGCGCTGTTCCACGGCACGATTTGGCCTTTTTCTTCCGCGTCTTCACGCCGAATAAGTAGACGGATCCGCGCGATCGTCCCAATTAAGGCCACGCCGAACGGGAAGCGCGAGTCTGAATCGGCTGTTTCGAGCCAGAAGTAGGTTTTATGAAATTATTAGCAGATGGTGTGATATCTGTGAAAACGACGAGCGTGAAGAGATTGGAGATTTATCATTTGAAATGTGATGAAACATCTATTATTATTTATAAATTTATTGTTAATGTCTACTTTTTTTCTTGGGTATGAAAAAATAGATGCATATACAAAATATTGTAATAAAAGATTTTCTTAATAAAGTAGAAAGTTTATTTGCAAAAATGACTAATAATTGAAATAGCAATTTTAAATGAATCGAGGAATTCCCATTTAAAAAATTCCATCAGGACTAATGTGGTAGTCCTAATTTCTAAGCGGTTTCTGTCAGTACTTTGATATATTTTGTATAGGATTTAGTATGTGTTTTTGTAGCCCATATGTAATTGCATATACTTTTGTAAGTCCGTGTCAAAATCGTACAAAAGTTAGTTCTAATTGTTATTAATTGTTTGTGCTAGAATTTTTTAACTGGATTCTTTTTTTTCAATTACAGCGAAGGAATTCAGAGATTTATGAATGGGGCTTTTTGTCGTTTTTGGTCTTTTTGCAATCTATTTCAGAAACTAAAAAGAATGCATTGTACTGACGCTTAGTGGATAAGTTTTCAATAATAATTATGTTCTAAAATTGTACACGTAACGAATAAATAAACGTCAGAGTACAAGATACTGATTACAATCATTGAAATGTATACAATATTATTGAAATTTGTATAATTATTGAAAACATAAACAGGACTTTTAGTCAAAATATTTTACTACAAAATATGTTTCACTGACTGATTATACTGAAAAAAATGTAATTGAATTCGATTTCAACCCCAATATTTTATGCGTGAAAAACATTTTTGTGCATACCAAAATTGAATTTAAAGTTTAATCTGCAATGAAGTAGTTTAACAACATACGGTAATTCAGTTTTTAAATATTTTCAAAAACTATAACTTCATAACTGTTCTTAATTTCCTCCTTTAGAAGATCAGATTCTTATTTATTCGAGATGAACAAATTAAAACAAACAAATATTTCGTGCCTCAATTAAACATAAAATGTACAAACAAAAAATGTAAACACACGCCTATTAATTTTTCTAACACCAAAATAAAAAAAAGCTTTCTTCTTTGTCGTCACTCTAAAATTACAATTTCTACAACTGGGACTAGCAGGATCCGTTGGTGGTGCTGTAAACATACGAAAAATTCTGACTTAAAGCAAAATCCTGGTTTTAAAACAATTAATTATTGAAAAATACAATACATTTCACAACTAAAACATGTTTTCACGTCATAAAACAGCCCATTTTAATTGAAAAAGGCGCACAAAGTGCTTTTGATTACAATAATTACCGTCGGTTTGCTTCATCTGCGCCATTTCTCGGAGTTTCATAAAATTCCGCTAGGTTCGCACGATATTCTGTCCCAATTGAAATCGTTTCAAATAATCAAAAAACGCATCCGAAAACAAACTTTACCAACTGAACCCATACGACACAACTGAAACTCCCAAAAATTAAAAAAATTTTTTTCACAACTTCCTTCCATTTTCATTGTCTGTCCCCTTAATCGATACTCCAATTAACGCGTTGCCGTTCGCCGCTTATCGCGGCTTATCGGCCGAACGGTGACACATTTTCGTCGTCGATTTCGTCGCGTTCGTCGGCGGCTCTTCGAAGCGCTTCGTTTGCGTTTTTATCGCACGAGATAAAACGATCGCCATCGCAACGCGAACGGGGAAACAGTTCAAAGTGGGAGGGGAGGGGGGGGTAGAGAAAAGCGCCGCGCTGGCGATCCCGGGTCGAAATACCTGGACAGGTCATCGCTCGTTGTTTACAGTCAGCGACGTGGGGTCGAAAATATTTGCCGAGCCAGCGAAATTTGATTTGCCGCGCGTCACGTGACTGTTGACACAAGTCACATGCGTGCGCCGGGGGAGCGGGGTGAGAGGGGGGGGACGCTCGCGAAACGGAATCAAATAATGAGTCAGGTTTCCAGCGCGCTGATTACGTTACCGAACTTGAAAGATACATAATTTGATTCGCTTCCGAGCTAAGAGTGATAAGGGGCGGGGGAGGGGACGCCCCTTATCGCGAATTAAAGAACAAAAGCTTGTTAGTAATCGTTGTGAATGTCAACACGAATTTTTTTCATGTATTTTGAACATTTCTTATTAATTTTTTTTTTAATTAATTCGAGTACGGTTATGTCGGATAAAAAACGCATTTTTTTATTTCGATGGAAGTAAATACATTGTTAAAAGAAAACAAATTTATTTGGAGGAAAAAATGTGTTCAAATTAATTTGTTTGTATTTAATAAAAATGTTTTCGTCTGGACATTTTAAACATTTTCTGAAATCGTAAAAAGCAAAAATTGTCATAGTTTTTTAATGTAATTTCAAAGAAAGATATGTTTAAAGAATAACAGGAACAGGAGTATTCAACAAATTTGAATACCCTTTGCATTTTTAAACTCATCGAACCTTTAGATGAACTCAAAGAGTTCATCTAAAAATAACTTGCTCAAAAACACGTAACCTCAAGATTCAAGATGTTTCACCTTAACTTTTACATCTTCGAGGCAGCTTCGCGAAATAGTTATCCACTTTCAACTCTGCAAATTTTTCTCGTGTGACCGTGAAGGCGAGTTTCCCAACTCCTCAAGTTAGTTTCCGAAAAAGAAATTTCCAACATTTGCCTCGGAAAATCGTTCCGCCCCGTGGAAGCGGCAAAGTTCGCAGGCAAAATCGGTCAAACCAGCAGGAATTCCGTGCCTCTCGCGCAGACCTATTTATGCGCAAAACGATGACTTCTAGCCTTTCTTCTTCGCCCCATAAACGCTTGATTACCCCCACTTTCCATCCAAACGGGATAAATGCACGTGTAATCCAGTTTCCAACGCAACATCCGCCGCTTCGCGTTTCCATTGACGCCGCGCGATTTAGGCCGAAGTTAAATCTGCCAACAAACTCCGACACGCGAGAAACAAGACGATTGCACACATGTGGAAATCTTAAAACTTCTCCCTCCCCCTTTCTCCTTCGTTCGCTACACTGCTTAAACGAGATTTCAAGAAGCGACTGGATTGAGTGCCGAAAATGGAATGCTGAAAATTTGTTTAGATCTTATATTATATATTGATATAATAGTTGTATATTGATCTTATATATTGATCTGTAATAGTTTAAAGGTTCATCTGTAACATTATAAAAAGTAATAGAATTCTATAACAAATGTCTATGGCAGAGATAGTTCATTTTCAAAAAGAGTTATTTGAATTAAATGATTTAAAATAAATTACACTCGAAGGCATTACTACAATTCATTAAATTCAGGCAAAATTCAAGATTGATTGACCCTAATAATTTTGAATCTTGAAAATTTTTTCCCAATTTCATGTAACATTCTTTTACATTTTTTATTCTACCAAAAGAATATTCGTATTTTTATGATTTTCTTGAGTGAGCAATTATTCTCGCTGATAAACTGCTGCATTACTTCTACTTATTCGCACAATGCAAATGAACGCCAGGCAAAAGAAAATCGGTGGTGGATACTTTCTCCACGGCGCAAAGTCAAGGTGCTTAGAAATCGTGAAAAATTGAGTTCGAAGTTCGCGAACGGTTGTTGCGCGCGGGCGGCCTGAATTATGGATCGCGGGCGCGCCAATTTTTAATGCGCCCCGGCTTTTAATTAAAATTCATTTGATTGCTCGTCGGGAACATTAGCTCAAGTTAATAACTTTTCTTCGGCGAATCCGCGCTGTCTCCTCAAAGATGCAGCCCGCCCGACGTGGCTGATTAAAAAATCAAATTGCAATTAGTTAAATGCGCGCCGACCCCGGACGATCGATCGCTCGGCCAGACGTACCGTGACCGGGAAAACATGTAAAGGTTATAAAAAGTTTCCTTTGAAAAATGGGTGGTTAATGAGTAGGAAGGAAGTGCGTTTTTCTGATGAAATTAATGGAGTTTTTTTATGAATAAAGTTATCTGTTATGAAATAAAAATTTATTTTATTTTATTTTAGGTTGTTCAACTGGTTTATAGTAGGTTTAGATATATTTTAGGAACAGTTATACAAAGTTAGGTATAACTAAAAACGTAAAGAATGATTTTTTGTTAATTGTTTTGGACATAAATAAAAATTTGATTGATTTTGCTGACTTAGCTCAATAAAATGCAAAAAGGAAAAGAAAATTGGAACACAACCTTGACAGTGTCCAAAGTTGAAATTCGGCCGAAAAACACTCGAAACTTCTTGCGCATGAAAGAGACTTCACGTGTGCCTCGGCTTTTTCGCTGGTCTTATAAAACCGGCGAAAACGCGCGCACGAAAAAAGGACTTTCTTTTTGCGAGCTTTCACTTTTCACGTCGCGATTCTTACTTTTAATAATGCCGTTGTAAATTAAGTTATGCACGCGTTCTGTTTTTCGGTGATTTTTCGTCCCGCGGGAGAACGTTTGTTCGCGACGCGGAAATTTCGACCGAAATTTCGGTACTGTAACTTTTGTTTTGGAAAAAGCACGGATTTTCGCCCGAGAGGAAATAACCGCGCATAACATAACCGGGCATCGATTTTGCCGTGAATGAGCGCCGTTAAATGCATCTTGATAGCGACACGGCCATTTTCATGGTGCAGCCGATCTTTCGGGCTTTAAGGTGCGCTTAATGATTCGTGTTATTAACCTGCTTTATCGACGGCCCGGGTTTACTGCGCGCACGACAAATCGTGGTTTCATTCAATTATCGCTGTTGAATTGTATTTTGGTGAATCGGTCTCGTCTGGGTTGAAAGGAATTAGGTGGTACCATTAGGAAGAAAAATGTTTTCGAATAAGTTGGAAATTGGTTAATTTGATCGTTTTAAAATCTGAAAGGAAAAGAGAAAGTACTTTGTTTGAATTTGATTCCAAACAATTGTTTAAAAACACTTCACATTTTTATTATTGTTCTTTAACAATTGTTTCGATTCTCGACTTTGATTACTTCTGTAGAAATAATCGACAAAATCGGTTGGAAAATACCGATTTTTGCCTTTTTAGCGTCCGGTTCCCTCTACGAAAGTTTCTGTTCAGGATAAAAGTTCCCACCGGATAATGAAATCATTTACACATAATCGTTGGCAAATCCCAAATTGAAAAGGTTGACAAAACAGTCGAAAATCCACAAATCGGCCCCTCACTTTCCTCTTTAGTGCTCCACTGAAAACAAACCCATCACAGTTTTTCTTCATTCACTCATCTTCATTCTCTAACAATGGAAAATTAGCAAATCCCCAAATGCCTAAACAGGACTTCATCAATTTGCTCTCGAAAGGGTTCAACAAGCGGAACCCAAGACAGGATCGGTATACCTGAAACCCGCAAACGGTTGGGATTGGATAATTTGCCGCGTCGGATTCCAAATAAAATGAAAGTGTGCCAAATAATAGTGGTAATATCGGGAATCGGCGTGGCCCACGGCGTTCCGAAACCGTAGCCAATTAGTCACGTCAGCGTAATCGATTATAACGACTTTTGCAACGCAACCTTCTGGAACCCCGAAAAGCTAGCGATTCTCCGGTCGGATATGAAAATTGCGACGTTTCTACCCTGTCAAAATTAATTAATTGCCTAACAATAAAAACTGGCTTTGAACCATAAATGGAATTTGACTCTGGAAACCA